>CAUYPK010079542.1:0-10847 GCA_963574355.1 Loris lydekkerianus | reverse complement strand
ACCAGAGCTAAACATTTCCTCTGCGGGAACCTAATATTCAACTAGGTATATACTTAAAAATTCATGCATGTGGTCACCAAAAGACACATGTAAGAGTGTTCCTAGGAGCACTTATCCCTGATAGACAAAAAATGGAAGCCACCCCATCCCCAGCAAGATCAGAATGGTAAATCGTGTCTGTATGTGTGTGTGGTGGGGGGAGGACGGGGTTGTATCATGAAATACTTGCTCAGGACTAAGAATAAGCAAACTGAAATTACACTCAACCAACAATGTGGATGAATCTCACAACATGTTGAGCAAAAGAAACCAAACACAAAAAGATGATTGATGATTCCATTTATGTAGCGTTCAAGTTCACAACCAGGCAAAACTAATTTATGCTGTTAGAAGCCAGGAGAGTTGTTGCCCTTGGGAACCGGGGGTTATCTGGGAGACGACATGAGAGGAGTTTCTGGGGTGCTGGTGAAGTTCTGCTTTTTGATCTGAGTGTTGATTTCTTGAGTATTTTCACTTTGTAAAAATTCATCATACTCTTATGATTCATGTTCTTTCCTATTCATATGTTATACATCAATAAAGATTTGCTCTTTTTTTTAATGGCTGGAAAACATCACTTTTAATTAGTTTATTTCCAAGCAAATTATTTGCTTTGCGCCATTAAATGCTGGGCATAGTACTAAATGCAGAGGTGACTGCAGAGTGGCCCAGACAGCCCTTTCTCCTGCTGGGCTCAGATAAGGCCTTAACACCTGGCACATCAGATTAAACCTCCGGCCTTCCTGGTCCAAGTTCTTCCCCCATCTCAGGCCTGAGTCTCAAGTTTCTGGTTCCACTGGGAATTTTCCACCCAACCTTCAGTCAGACACCCCAGCTCTACCAGGCATGTTAAAGCCAAGTTCTCCTTCCCTCCCTCACCTCAAACTTTCTGGACCTTTCTCTGCCAGCTCAGCCCCCCTCCCAGAGGGGGATTGGAACTAGACTTCCCCTTGGCATTAGGGAGATGTGTTCTGGCTCCAGGATCCTCTAGCTGTGTCACCTTGGGCAAGTCATCCCACCTGTCTGAGCTTTAGTTTCCTTTTCTTGAAAAGAAAATTTCAATCATACCTACTTCATGGGGTTGTTGGGAGGATATAAAGGACTAAACAGTGGTCCTCAAACCATGGCCCGCGGGCCACATGCGGCAGTGTGATTGTATTTGTTACCGTTTTGTTTTTTTATTTCAAAATAAGATATGTGCAGTGTGCACAGGAATTTGTTCATAGTTTTTATTTTTTAAACTATAGTCCGGCCCTCCAACGGTCTGAGGGACAGTGAACTGGCCCCCTGTTTAAAAAGTTTGAGGACCCCTGGCTTAGACATGTGAAGCATTTAGCCCAGGGCCTGGCACACGGTAAGTGGCAGTGACAATGGTTCAAATGTCCTAGGTATACGTTAACTTAAATTTTGGAGAGAAAGGTCTCAACCAAGAGCAATAAAAACAGCCCAAACCTCATGGCAAAAGAAAGGCATAACCAGAGGGTTAAGGCAGAGACAGGGGCCCATTGGCTACTCTGTGCCCTCAGAATTGATGACTTGGAGAATTCTTTCAGGAGGACATGAGGAAGCAGAACTCATGGGCACTGTTGGCAGAAGAGACTATGCAGCCAGTCTGAGAGCAACTGGCCCACAAACCTATAAGCCATATTTTTTTGTAAATAAAGTTTTATTGGAACATAGCCATGGATAGTCATGTACATATTGGTCTATAGCTGCTTTAGTGCAACAACAGCAGACTTAAGCAGTCACAACAAGAGCCATATAGCCCATGAAACCAAAAATATTTTTTACCTCACCATTACAGGAAGTTTGCCAACTGCTAAGCCAGGGACTCTTGCGAGCAGAAATCCTCCCACTGGTTGAGGTATTGTCAATGAGGTGGCCATCTCTAGGGAATCAATGAGAATGTAGGCAATGCAAACCGTGGATACAGTCAAAAGCAAGGGATCAGGTGCTCATACAGCAGCATGGAGTGGGGGGGTCCCAAAATCATTGGGCCAGTAAGAGAAAAAATGAAAGTGAGAAATAGAATAATAAACACACTGACGCTTTTGGAACATTACCTTATTTAGGCAGCATACTGAGCATAATGAGTTTTTAAGCATTAACTCATTTAATCCTCTGGCCAACTCTATGAAATAGAAACACCTGCCATCCCACTTCACAGGTGGAGAAACCAAGGCACTAAGGCTAAGTACCCACCAGCAAGTGGCAGAGCTGGGGTCTTGAACTCAGCTGGTGCAGTCCAGAGCCTGTGCTCTTGACTGCTACACTGTACACAACATAGTACCTTTCTATACATTAAAAATACACCCATATACAGGTGATTGCACTAATGTACACAGCTATGATTTAACAATAAAAAAAAACTAAAAAAAAAATACACCCATGAAAAAGGTAATTTTTATATTACATGTATTTTACCACCAAAAAAGAAACACATATCCACAAGTAAAACAATATTATGTCTTTGAGGATGTTTACCAAACACGTTGGAAGGCTGCCTAGGTGCTGGGAGAATTGGGAGGAAGGAATGAAAACCAGAGACGAATGCGGAGCCTTCTACAAACTGTCAGGGTGATAAACTCCATTCCATGTACCTAAGATCCATAATTTTCTCAACTTTAAAAATGTTAAAGAGAATTCCAGCAGTCCAAGTCCAGCACAGGGGTCCAATCTGAGCTGTGGCCCTGGCGGCCTCCTGGCGCTCTCCCGGAGCCCAGCAGCTCTGTGGGCTGCCCTGGCGGCCGCAGGCAGCTGGAGGGCTGAGAAGGGCACGGCAGGGCACCGCGGGCTGCTGCCTTATCGCACCGGACAGAACAATCAGTGTGGGGCCTGACACGGGCCCTCCCTGTGGCCACGGCAGGGCAGAGGCTTTTTTTCTTCCTGACCATCTTTTGAGGCTGAGATCAGACACAGGGAAAGATTAAAACAAATATGAATTTAATCAAGGGATTCTGCCATCCTGGGGTGGAAACAGGAGCCTGCTGACATAAAGAGAGGCTGCAGCGCTGGGGAGCCAGAGTCGAATCAAAGCCGCTTGCTTACCACTAACCGCTCAGATGATCCATATCATAACAACAAAAAAGAAAAACAATTATTTATTCTTTTTGATGTTGCAGCTCAGCAGCAACTTGCTTTTTGAAGAGAGCAAGGTCAAAACCAAGTTATTGTTTTTGCCTGAAACTTTGACAGGGACTCCAAGTTCTTCCGTGTGACCTACTTAGATGAGAGATGTGGGAAAGTTGGAGATGTTCATTTCTTCTGGGCCATGGATTAGGGCTTCCTTTCTTCTCCTTCCCTCCCTCCTCCTTGCCATTTCTTCCTGTTAAGGACCCGAATAAGATGTCCTCGGGAACACAAAGACAGTCCAGCCAAAGTTCCCTGTCTCCCCTGGGAGGACTAGATAGAAGGCCAGGGCTCTAGGTGCTTCCCAGGGTGGCCACAGGGAAGCCTCCCCGTCCCTCCCCAATTCTCTCTCCAAACATTGACTATGCATGGTGTGAAATGCAGAGATATGACCAGAAACAAATCAGACTCAGCCCTGCTCTAAGAGAGTTTATCTTTCATGGGAGAGACATGTGAAGAAATATCCAATCATAATTCAGGAGCATCTGAATGACCACAGGGAAAACACAAGGGTGGAAACAGGCTCTTGTAACCCAAATCCAGGATTCAGGAGCATCTAGCTCCATGGAGTCAGAGTCAGCCCAGGGAATGAAGCCCAGGGAAGAGGGGAGGAAACAGTGTTGGGGCAGAGGGACCAGCACGCACGAAGGCCTGGAGGTGAGAGAGTGCAGGTTCAAGGAACTCAAAGCAGTTTGTTTCCAAGGAGAATAGAGGATGTGCTATAATTTCTCCAGGATTGTCATCAGGGAGGACATGGTGGAGGCTGTTTTACGAAGTTCGCTTGGGGCCACAAGAGGGGTTGCAGGAAGGCGAGACTAGAGGAGAGAGATGGCACTGCCTGGAGTGTCAAGGGGGCCAAACACAAGCGGAGAGCTTTGAGAAAGATCTGTGTGGCAATGGAATAAGACCCTGCACGGCAGAGGGAGGGAGACATGGAGGCAGCGCCACCTTCATTGCTGGAGACCAGCACATAGGAGGGGAGGCAGGTTGGCTAGGGAGGGTTGGGAAGGGATGGCAGGTTACACTTTGAGGTTTGGGGCTCAGGAGGAGACATCCATCCCGATGCACAGGTGTGGGGCTCTGGGGAGCGAGGGGGTGGAACGTGCAGACCCGGGAGGACATGGCACCTGCAGACCTGACTGTCCTGCTCCCCTTCAGCCTTCAGCCTACACTATTTGGATTTTCACATTCTCTGATTCATCAACCAGATGTTGAAACCCTGATGAGACTCTCATGCTGTGCCAAGCTCTGAAGGGAACTAATGAGCACCACCACTGGCGGCTTCCACCTCATCAGATTAGTCTAGCTCAGGAGCCAAGGTCTGGCACACAGGTTGGGTTTCCAGAAGACCCAGAGAGGAGATCATGAGTGCAGGCAGCCTGTTAGGGAAGTGGTCCCATGAGCCAGTTACTGCTGTGCACAATACAGTTTGGATCCCAGCCAGAACCCTGGGACACAGTGGAGAGGTAGCCAACCCAAGGGGTGATAAAGCTGAGGAATGGGTCCACCATGTCCTCATGGTCATCCAAAAGCGCTGTTCCTGCTCCTTAGCACCTCAGGCCTGTCCCGTGCTAGGGGGGTCACCCCTCTGCATCCCAAGAATGACCTCAAGTGGCTGCAGCTATTTGTAGCAAGAAGCCAGAGGTGGGAACTGTGATTAGAAAAGGCACCTGGGCATGGCATCCACACTGTCCACACAGAACATCCCCCAAAGTAGTGAGTTTTCAATAAATAGATTTCAGCTATTTTTTTTTAAAGAGACTTTCTTTCAGACTCCATGGAAATTTATATCTGCAAATCTCAGCTCCAAGAAGGAAGCATCTGAGGGTCCGAGAAAAAAAGCAAGGAATAAAATAAACATAATATGACCCTCATTCCCACTTTACAGAGTCCAGGCAGACCAGAGAACTGACAGTTCTGAAAATATTCCAGCAAAACATTTCCACAGCGAAAGAACAGCAAAACAGTATCCTTGAAAATGCTAAAGAAGTCTGCTTCACTTCATTTCTTCTTTGAAGGAGGCAGGTAGTGTTTTTGTTCAGGAAAGAACTCATGCTGGGGGAGAATGAGCCCCGGAGGCTGCGGAGGGGACAGGGCTGCTGGAAGCTGCAGGAAGGCCTCACTCTGCTGGCAACCCTCTAACACTCAACATGCTACTTACAGCCCCCATATCCCTCTGTCTGGTGGTCAAAAGCCCTGGCCGCCTGTGCCATTGAATTACCAACCCCTGAGGAATAGCCTCACCCAACGACAGATGGGGAATTGGTGGGTATGTGCCCAGCCCTCGCCCTCAGAGGGCGCTGACGCAGCGCACACTCTGTGCCACTTCCCACCCTCCTCCGTGGCAACTGGCTTGGTTGTACAGCCTTGCTGGCAGCCTTTCCCTCCCCCAGCTTCCAGTGGTGTGCTGAAGCTGGGTTGCACCAGCCCACTCAGGTGCCTCCCACTAGTAGCTTGAGATCAACTATGGTGGGAACATTTACACTATGGCAATAGGCAAACACTATAATCAGGGATTTTTTTTTCCCCCAGAGAGTCAGTTTACCAGCATACCTTGCTCATTTTCCTGCTTTTTTATTGGTGTTTCCTGGAATCACCTCCAAAATAAATCAACTTGCCCACAAATCCGTGCTCAGGGTCTGCTCCTGGGGAAACACAAATTAAGACAGCTGCCCTGACTCTGGGTACTAAGGCACCTGGCTCACAAGGGGCCAGCTCGTTCTGACCTCATACTCCAGCCTCTTCTCTTGCAGCCTCTCTTCTCACCCTCTTCCCTCCCACACCCAGGCCACAGCCACCTCTGAGTCTCATGCCCTGCCGAACATCCTTGGGGGAAAATCTATTGCTTATATCCACTGGCATCCAGTTCTCTTCTGCTGTTGGCAGTGCCCTGATTTTCCCTAGGGAAGGTGGTAAGTCCTTGTAATGTTCTCAATTTTTCTATCCTCTCCATATCCATCCCTGTCACCACCTGACTTTACAGTTTATCTCACCAAAGAACTAAAGTTTATGTCCCCTGCTCCTTTGAATCTGGGCTCACTCTTGTGACTTCCTCTGGCCAATGGAATGAGACAGCAGTAACAACATGTGACTTTGCTGTTGCCATGAAGTAGATATCCCAGGCTGGTCAGCTGGCCCCAGAAGGAGAAGGAGAGAGGAGAGAAGCAGAGCTGTCCCAGGCAATTACCCCACCAAGACCAGCCTAGAGCAAACCCACAGATGTGTGACCTGTAAACACTTCCTGCTGAACCTACTAGGTGCTGGGTTTTTTGATACGGTGAGAGGAGCTATCCTGCCCACTCTCCATCCATGTGGTTCTGATGGTGCTGACCCCCTCTTGCAGCTCAAGAAGGAACATGTGCCAATCAGCATACTCTGCTGTCCTCACTTACTATTTCACAATGGCTATGTGGTCCAAGCCAGGCCAACGGGACACAACCATGGGACATTTCCTGCAGCTTCTGTGAAAGAGGCACTCCTTTTCCACTACAGTTTTATAGATAGTGGGATTTCAGCCAGTTGCCTCAGAGCACCATCTTCCCATAATAAGAGAAAATACTTTTGGAAAATGGAGCAGTCATGTGCTGGTAAACTAGTCCCCCCACATACACATGCAAAAGCCCTGATGTGTAGCATTTGCCAATTTCCATGATATAAATACTTCCATCGTGGCCAATTTTATGCTACCAGTGATTTAACAACTGATGCCCAAAATCTCTGAATGTTTTACAATTGGCTCCAGCATACCCTTGAAATGGAACCTATTCCATGGAAAACAGAGTCGAAAGATGGACAGGCAGTATCCTGATGATACTGTTTGAGCCCCTAGATCTAGTCATGCCTGAAATCTATTAATACCTTTAGGCTTTTGTGTGAGCAAATAACTCCATTTTCTTTCTTCTAAGGACAGTTTAGTTTGGGTTTCTCTTATGTGCAACTGAAAAAAGAAGGGCTAATAGACACCCCCATTCTCCATGCCTCTGTGCCTTGAGGAATCATAATAAATCATTAAAAAGATAATAATAGTGGCAAAGCAACCATTTCTGCAGCACCAACTATGTGCCAGGCAACTTACTTAGAGAAAAATTATCCCAGCAATCTTTGTATCAGCCTTACAAGACAGACACCATTGGGCCCACTTTTTAGACCCAGAGAAGCTGAAGGACATGCCTGAAGGTCATCTACTTGAACCAGTACAAGAATTCAGATCCAACTGACACCAAAGCCCAGGACTAACCCACCACCCTCTGAGGCCTCTCTTACTTTAGCCACCGGAAGTCCTTCTGCCTAGAATGCTTTCTGAATCATCTCTACCTGGTCACCTCTGAACCTAAGTAATTTGCCCAAGACCACCAGGACAGAGCCAGTTGTAAACTCTGGGCTTAGCCTGCTCAATCCCCAACTCACTTTGCCAGTCATCTATGAGGAGTGAAGGTTACAGTTCATATAATTTCCCAGAGCACCCTGAGTAAAGAAGAAACATTGCTGAACACTGCTGAAATGCTCAGTGACATGTAGTCAGTGAGCCACGGGGCTCAGAGCCAGTGTCTGGCCCTGTCCTACACCTGGGCTCCATGGCCCAGGGTGGGTTCTGCTAGTGGCCAAGTCCTCGAGATCAACATGGTCTCCTGGAATCTTCTTATCTCTCCCCACAGTGGAGCAATGGTTAGCCACCTTTGGCTCACGCTGGTATGTGGGCTCTCTACCTCCACACAGAAATGGCTGCTTCTCCCATCAGCCCAGTCCCTGCTAGCTGTGTCACCACCCCAGCAGGTGCTCCAGACCTGGCCACTCCTTTCTCCTCGGCCCCTCCCTCTCCCCTGAGTGTACACACGTACAGACCCAGCTAGGCAGTCATGTAAGCTTAACTACAGCTGTGTCAGTCTATCGGCAAGTTTTAGAAAACTCAACTGAAGTTCATTGTCTCTGGTACCTGAACCCTCCGGGGATGTGTCTTATGTAGGAGCCCCAACAATGCTCTCAGGCCTTGGTCTCACTTCTCCATCTCTCTCTCTGTTTTCATCAGTGTGACTTTGTTTTGCCTGTGGGCATCCCAGAAGCATCATATTTACTTCCTGTCAGCCACAAATCCACTAGAAAACAAAATTCCTTTTCCTCACTTCATCTGACAAAATAGTAGGCCCGACTCTCATTGGCCCAAATTTGGACATATGGCTGTCCTTGAACCAAACACTGTGGTCAAGAAGGGATAGGCACACGGGTTAGCTTAGACCAGGGTCATTTGCCCTGGGTCTGGGTGTGGGGTGTCCACCCCACCTAGACCACAAGGACTGAGTTGCAGGGAAAGGCGGTTTCCCTAAGGTAAGTGGGAAGAAGATTCTTTCCAGTAGAAGAGAGTGGATGCTGAACATAAAAAATTCCCATGATCCCCACCTCCATTCTAGCCCCCCATCCAAGTCTAGACTGCCATTGTTTCTAACTAGTCCTCTAAGCCTGATTTTTAGCTTCTTACCTTGAGGCAGGCGGGCAGGCTGCAGTGCAGTGGTACAAGCATAGCTCACTATAACCTGGAACTCCCAGGCTCACGCAATCTTCCCGCCTCAGCCTCCTGAGTAGCAGGGACTTTAGGCACGTGTCCATATGCCCATCTAATAAAAAAGAAATTTTAGAGGTGAGGTCTTGCTATGTTGTCCAGGCTGTTCTGAAAAGCCTGCCACCTCGGCCTCCCAGAGCGCTGGGATAACAGGCATTTGCCGCCACACCCAGCCAACCTTCCCATCCTTATAATTCTGTCTATATAGCTCTGACTCTTTCAACTTCCACTCAAAAAAAACCCCACATTCCAATGGCTCTTATTGTCCAGCCCATAAAACAGAAGGTCCCAGACCTGAAATTTGAAACCTTCATTGTCTGACCCCAACCTAATTCTCCAGCCTCATCAACCTCAGCTTTCCTTCACTTGCTTGACTGACATCTCAGTCAAACCCGATTGGCTGCTGTTCTCCAAGAACACCTTATATTTCTCTCCTGGAGCCTTTAGTTCATGCTGCAGCCTCCATCTGGACTGCTTCCCACCCCTCACCTCCCTTTCCCCCAGTCCTCCAAATTAAATCCAGCTTGATGACCACCACCCCCAGGCAGGCCCACTTCTACTGAACCACACCTCCTCCAGTTTGTCACCTGGTCCTCAGCACTCTGCTCATGTTGTGCTTCAGCTGTGAGAGAGACTGAGCACTTCTGAGTGAGGGAGATCTGAGAATGGGAGCGGCACCCCAGGTAATTGAGCCAGCTCCGGTAGGAAGCAAAACTCTTTCAATTGCAAGAAACCAAACTCAAATCTCTTTAAATGCAAAGGTTATCATCTCAGTCATAAGCACAAACAGAGCAAGAGCAGCAGCCATGTCTGGTTCTAGGGCATCCTATTTGATCCTCTCTGTCTGTCTCATTTTTGCTTTTTGGATATGATGCCCTCTTTTCCTCCTGCCTTCATGCGGCTGGAGAAGGTGGAGCCCAGCACCCAGTGATTCCAACTCACGTCATCCTTACAATGTGGGACCTCAGAGGGTGGAAGACCATCTTCCCTGATGCCTCTGACAACAAAATTCTGGGGAGGACTCTGGCCTGACTTGGGTCATATGACCTTCCCCAAGCCAGTCCCTGTGGCCTGAGGACTAAGGATTCTCTCTCCGGCCAGACATGAGCTGTGTCATGAATCTATGGCAGGCTCAGACCCAGCCTTAGAACTACAGGCCCCTCAGAAAAGAAGGGTCTGTTGCCAGAAGACAAAGAAAGAAAGATGAGATAGCAATTTACCCCAATACCCTCATAGCACCCAAGCATGAGGACTGACACACGCAGCGGATGATCAACTTCGTGATGATGGCTGCAGAGATGCAGGTGGGGACAGCAGACAGCAACAGCCCACACCTTTGAGCACCAGCATGCCGGGCACTATTCTAAGTCCCTCGCATGCGTTAACTCATTTATTCCTCACGACAACCTGATGAGGTAAATACAATTATTAGTCTATTTTACAGATGAGAAAAGTAAGGCACAAACAGGGTAAGTCACTCACCCAAGGTCTCCCAGCTAAGAAATTAAGGAGCTAGGATTGCAACCCTGTGAGTCCCAGAGCTTGTGCTCTCCCCACAGTCTACACTGTCTGCAAGGAGAGCTGGGTGGTGTCTGGTGTGGACTGACCTTGCACGAGGACAGGACAAGTCTGCCCTCCACAGGGGAAGAAGCTCTAACCTGTCCAAATTCTCCTTAGTTAGAACAGGCCAGGCAGAACATGGTAGTTCACACTGTAATCCCAACACTTTGGGAGACTGAGGCAGGTGGATTGCTTGAGGCTAGGAGTTTGAGACCAGCCTGGGCAACAGACCCACCCCCCTACAAAAAATAGAAAATTAGTCAAGCATTGTGGTGTGCACTATTATCCAGCCTATAAAAGAAGCAGGACTACCTAAGAATAGGGGGAAGGGGGAGAGGGAGAGGAGGGAGGGGGAGGATGGGCGGAGGGAGGGTAATTGGTGGGATTACACCTATGGTGCATCTTACAAGGGTACATGTGAAACTTAGTAAATGTAGAATATAAATGTCTTAACACAATAACTAAGAAAATGCCAGGAAGGCTATGTTAACCAGTGTGATGGAAATATGTCAAATGGTCTATAAAACCAGTGTATGGTGCCCCATGATCGCATTAATGTACACAG
>CAUYPK010079541.1:0-33731 GCA_963574355.1 Loris lydekkerianus | reverse complement strand
AGGGTAATGGGTGGGGCCACACCTACTGTGCATCTTAGAATGGGTACAGGCGAAACTTACTAAAGGCAGAATACAAATGTCTACATACAATAACTAAGAAAATGCCATGAAGGCTACATTGAACAGTTTGATGAGAATATTTCAGATTGTATATGAAACCAGCACAAAATTGTACTCCTTGATTGTACTAATGTACATAGCTATAATTTAATAAAAATAAAAAATAAAAATAAAAATAAATAATCTGTTTAAAATACAAATATTAGGCTTATATATACTCAATTTCTGTGTTACTTTATAAACTATGATTAGAGAAGCTAGATCCCAAAAATAATAAAAAAAAAAAAAAAATGCAGGTAGCATTATAGTATTCATTAAACTTTATTTTGATATCCACAAGTAATGACCAGTAAAAGGTATAAACCATTAGGGCATTATTCATTAGAAACAAAAATTACATTCTGGAATGGGGATCCTGTGGAAACACTAGTGCTTTTTATTGAGGGTCATCTTGGGAGGGTGTTGAAGAAGAGGAAGATGAGATACAAGGTCCTCAGCTCTGCCCAACCTAGATTTCCCTGGCATTGAAGTCACTGAAAGCAATACTGTGATTTGTAACTTGATCTTACCTTGAACTTCATGTCCACAAAGTAGTCAGTAATAATCTTGGCATTTTTCCGAGATTGTTTCATATAACTCAGGCTAGATGGCTTTATAAATATGACATAGGGCTTCAGCTCTTGAGTTCGAGTCACCTGAATATCCTACATAGAAAAATGCACATTTAAAAACAGATGTCCTAGCTTCCTAGAGTCAACATGAATGATCTAAAATCTTCTAAGAGTAGAAACTAGCAGTTGTTTTTAGCCATTATTCTCAATTTTAAAAAGCAAATTTTGTTTGTTTGTTTGGGGTTTTTTTACACTTTTTTTTTTTTTTTGGCTGGGGCCAGGTTTGAACCCACCACCCCGGTGTATGAGGCCAGCACCCTACTCCTTTGAGCCACAGGCGCAGCCCCAAAAGCAAATGTTTTAATAGTTAAGAGGTGGGATTCTAGAATCAAAATTAAGTTCAAATCTTTACTCTTTCTCTTACTAGCTATGACTAGGTACTGAAATCTTACTAGCTAAGTGAGATTCTACACATGAGAGAATCTTTTTTACTGAGAGAATTCTGTGCATGATCTTATATGCCCAAAGCAAAGACTCTCAAGACGGATCAGCTCTGTTTCACCTTTATTTCCCTTCCCTCTTGTTATCCCACATTGGATTTTACTGCCATCTTCACACTCACCCTTCACTTTTGACTCAAGGAAGAAGAAATCTCTCTTCCCCCAATTCTCATTAGCACACAAAGCACAGTAGAACCTCTGTAAGTTGAACACCCGAGGGACTGTAACAAACTGGTCCACATATAGAGGTGGTCAACATAAGGAACTAGTCCTATTGTACTGATGCGTACATGTGGTGCATGTCCAGTTTATGAAAATTAGGTCAATTTAAGGAGATGGGTCAATGTCGGAAGGTGATCACTTAGGGAGGCTGTCTGTATACTTTTAAATGACTAAGGAACACACAAAGAAAATACAAAGATTATAAAAATTGAGCCCACAGATCACATGTTCTTACGTTAGCTTGGTCACCCCTGCTCCATTTCATATAAAGTCTCAGGGAAGAAGTCACTGATGTGACAATGCAGAAACCTCATCTCCTTCTGTAAAGTCACATCTTGCTCCCTCCATGAGAAGTAATCATGATGTCTTTGTGATCAAGGTCAAAGCAAGAAAGATTCTAACACTTCTTTATGGCCACCTGCTCAGTTATGCTTTTGAATCTAAGAAGCAAAATTTCTTCTCCAATTAAAAATAAGATGTTGGCAGTTGATGCTTCAAGTAAGATCTTAGCCATGAGAAGTGCTCTTGTTCTTAAAAGGCTAACTGAATAAAATGTTTCACCTATAACTTACAGCACATGCACAAAATGAATGACATGGGTTTGTGATTGGAAAGATGAGAAATATTCCACATGGACCCACCTGAGGCTCTAAATCCATAACACAAATCTTTCCTTCATCAAGGACTGCTTGAACAGCATCCACACTAGTGCCGTACAGGTGGCCTTTGTACTCACCATGCTCTAGCATCCTGCAGGAGTGGGACAAAGAAAATAAGAACTCTTTTTGCAAGTAACCACTTCTACTTATGAGAATAAGATATGATAGAATTGAATAAAAATCCCTGAACTTTGCTAGCACAAGAAAAGAATTAATAGATGCTCAGTAGAAGAAAACAATTGAAGATCTAGGATTTATCCACTTCCTCAAATTCTCTAAAAGTTGGCATTTCCCTTTCCAAACCCAGTACATTGATATACTAGTATATCCGCATATATTTCCTTGCTTAACTCTTCAGAAATGAAAGGAATTATCCCAGGAGTTTTGGACAATACACAGGAATAGGAACTCTGTTTTGAATATAAAAAACGAGAAGCAAAGATTAGCTTCTGAACTTCTACTTTACCTGTGACTGTATATGAGGCTTTCAAATGTTTCCTTCGACACATAGTGATACTCACACCCATTCTTTTCGTAACTCTTCTTAGGACGAGTAGTATCTATCAAAAAATGGAATGAAAGGTTTCAGAGTCTTCAAGAAATTTTGATTTATTACCAATGTGAATTTAGATAAGGATATCCAATCAAAATAAACAAACATATAAACAGACACATAAATGAAATTCTAAAACCAAAAATAGGAACTCTGAAGTAGTGATAAGAAAGAAGTTCTCATATCAAAATCAGTTAATCTATAAACCTTTAATGAGTGCTATGGTGTGCAAAAGAATGTACTAAGTATTAAGCCAGAATAAGGGAACACCTGGTATTACTTCAGACAGACAGTAGAAAATTATATATAAACTCTAAGATCAGTAAAGGCTTCCAGGTAGTACTATCATCTATATCTTAATGTTTGCACAGTGCATTTCCCATGATCTCATTTCACCCCCCACACTCCTAGCTAGATAAAATGTTATCTACATTTTATTGTTTAGTAACTGAAGTTTTTGGAGAAACTTGCTCACATAAGACTAATTAAAAGTAAAGTTGAAATTAGAACCTTGATTTTTTTTTTTTTTTTTTTTGCAGTTTCTGGCCAGGGCTGGGTCTGAACCCGCCATCTCCAGCATATAAGGCCAGCACCCTACTCCTCTGAGCCACAGGCACCACCCAAACCTTGATGTTTTTAACTGCTCCTAGACTAAGGTTTTCTATTATACCAGATTCTCAGATTCGAAATGGAGAAAGCCAAAGCCAATGACATTCTGCAGCCTTCCCCACATACATTAATACCCAAATGGTGATTTTTTTGTTTGTTTGTTTTTTGTTTTGGTTTGTTTTTTTTGCAGTTTTTGGCCAGGGCTGAATTTGAACCCACCAGCCTCCATATATGGGGCCAGTGCCCTACTCCTTGAACCATAGACGCCACCCAGTGGTGATTAGTATTAGGGACCTTTAGAAAGGAAACATTGGCCATGTCTGGATTCAGGCTGATTTTTTTTTTTTTTTGTTTTTTTGAGACAGAGTTTCACTCCATAGCCCTGGGTAGAGTGCCATGGCAACATCATAGCTCACGCAACCTCCAAATTCTTGGGCTCAAAGTGATTCTCTTGCCTCAGCCTCCCTGGAGCTTGGACTACAGATGCCCACCACAAGACCTGGCTATTTTTTAGAGACAGGGTCTCACTGTTGCTCAGGTTAGTCTTAAATTCCTGAGCTCAGACAGTCTACCCACCTCAGCCTCCCAGAGTGCTAAGATTACAGGCATGAGCCACTGTGCCCAGCCACAGTCCGATTTTTTGATATGGCCACTTTGATTATAGACTCATCAACTTAAAAAGCACCTGGCATAGAATATAGATGTTCGTCATGTATCTAAAAGTGATTTATTGGGCCAGGCAAGGTGGCTCATACCTCTAATCCTAGCACTCTGGGAGGTTGAGGCAGGTGGATTGCCTGAGCCAGAGCGATACCTCATCTCTAAAAATAGCCGGGCGTTGTGTTGGGCGCCTATAGTCCCAGCTACTTGGGAAGCTGAGGCAAGAGAATTGCTTAAGCCCAAGAGTTTGAGGTTGCTGTGAGCTGTGACACCACAGCACTCTACTGAGGCAACAAAGTGAGACTGTCTCAAAAAATAAAATAAAAGCCTAGCTGGCTACACACCAGTAAATCAAATCTCTTTATTAAAATAAACATAGTTAGAAATACTTAATGACTATCCCTGTGTCTTCTATTTTTACATCAAAGATGATATGACATATTAAGTGACCATACATTTGAAGACGTAAAGAAAGCTTTGCCAAAATATGAACCACTATGAAAGAAAAATTAAACATACGTGGCACAGCACTTTGAAAACGACTGGGATTAAATTCAATAAGTTGTCTTCTCAGTTCGTTTACTCCAACACCAGAAGGTCCTAAATACAAAAAGTCACATACAGAAATCATTAGATATGGGGGAAAAAACAGAAATCATTAGATGTGGATAAATCTAATTATATGGTTCACTAATTATATGGTGAACTCGTCATTTCAATCTCTCTATCGAAGAAACTTGGGAGTAAATGGTTTTAGGAAAATAATGTAACTTCCTTTCTCATAAATTGGAGCAACCCTAGAAAACTCTTGAGAATCTTCCTAGTGACTCATTGAGTAACCCACATTGCTTCAACATTCAAATAAGGTAAGGAATTGCAGGAACCTATCACCCTAGCAAACTTTGTCTAATGTTGGGTGCCCATGAGGATCAGCTGGTCTCATTTTAGATAATCCGAGAGATCTGCCTTCCTTCTTCAAATAAAGTTTCTATGGTATCACAAGCAGAAATCAACCTTGACAACCAGCATTTAGGGGCACATTTCTGATAGGTGATTTAATCAGCACCCCGGTTTCCCCATGAGGGGCTGACATCATCGGCATAGTCCCTATGCATTTACACAGGGCCTATACTTAAAAGGACACCACACTCTCCTATTGCATCTTGAAATCCTTAACAATTTTTGAACAAGAGGCCATGTATTTTCACTTTCCACTGGGTTCTGCAAATGATGTAGTTGATGCTGGCAGTAAGGGATGGTTGTCCTGCTCATAGCTGAACACACAGACAGGATGGTAGTAAGATATAAGTTGATATTGCTGCAGAGAGCACCAGCTTTGAGGGGTCTTGGTCACAAGAGCAGGTGACCCCACTACTATATTTGTCCTGATCTTTAGCATCAAAGATACAGTCCAGAAGATTTTAGACACTTTTCAAAAACAGATGGTCATCTATTTCCTGGGGAAATGGAATTTAAGGATTTATTTTTGTGATACAGACTAATGATCCAGTCTAAGGGAACTTATCTATGTTTACAGAATAAATTCTAAATAGGCAAAAAAAAAAAAAAAAAAGAAAACCTCAGTTATATCCTCATCATAATACAAATTATGTAAATTCACACACAGTATGGCATACCACATTCAATTATAGATTAAAAAAAGTTTCATACAGTAAAGTTTTACTTACATGTAAAGAAATAGGATTTTTTTAAAAAACATATTTATATGACGGTCCATGAAAGAGTCCTACATTTCCCACTACTTCTAATCCAAAGCAATTGAACCTAGAAGGAGAATTTGCCAAGGGGGACAGCGTGCTGGGACGTACCCACGAGCACTATGAGGCGATGCTTGTCCGAAAGGCGCCGCTGGTACCTCACCACCTCCTCGTAAGGGGCACCCACCGCATTGTAGCATCTGCCGGTGCAACACACGCTGGCCCGTAGCTGGCTGAGGTGAGACCTCCTGCGACAAAGGCGCATGCTGCGACGGAAACCAGCTGGGGAGGGGGACACGCACGAAACGTGAGATCTAGGGCAGGAGAGATGCCTTCTTGCTTTCAATTTACGAAACATGTAGCAACCGTGATCCTAAGTGTTCATTAATATAATCGTGTCTATCTGGAATTAGAAGATAGGAAACCATATGAAGGGAAAATAACAAAATTCCCCAGGGTTATCTCTGAGGTGTATCCTGTACCCACTATGTGCCAGGCGTTGTGCTGGAGACAGAGTGGTCAACTGATCCAAGACCACTTTCTCATGAAATTTACATTTTGCATAGGAGGAAAAATAAAAAATAAGGGCCTAGAGGAAGAGGGAGTGGCTAGAGAGTGGTCTGGGCACTTCTTCAGGCAGGCGGTGTGAGTAGAGTGTCTCTGCAAAAAGTAGGCATTGAACAGATGTGTGAATGTAACAGTGGAGCCAGCTAAGGATGCTTCTGCTGGGAAGAGCAAGCCAGGCTGAGGGAAGGGCAATGCAAAGGTGCAGAGAAATGGACTGTGCTGGGAATGTTTGAGGAAAAGCTATCAGGCAGTGATCAGTAGGGGGTGTGGTAGGATGTGAGGTTGGAGAGGCAGCTGGAGCCCCAAAGTGGCAGATTATGGAGGACTTCCAGGAGGAGAAACCTGGCCTGGTAGGAGATGGAAGGGAGACATAATTTCATTCATGTTTCTGAAGGATTCCTCTGATTGCTGTGAAGAGGGTGTAAAGGGTAGGGGGAGTGAGTGTAGCCTGAGGGGAGAGCAGTTAGGAATCTACTGCAGTAGTCTGGATGTAGATCAGGCTCATTATTCACATTTTTGAGATGGATACATTGAGACATAGACAGGTTAGGTGGCTACTTAGGACTGTGTGATCAGTGAGACCATCTTAATCATGATTTCTGAAGCTCTAGACTCCTGCTTAATCTGTCTTGCAAATCGTGGGGCTTTCTGGTATTTTCAGAAGTGTTTCCAGGTCCTCTCAGTAGGTAGAGCTAGAACTGCAGGTATATGTATAAATGTACGCTTACACATCTATTAATATACTGCATCTATAAATATTGAAGACCCTGAGTTCCCACCAATACCCGCAATGCCAGTCCAACATTACATGATTCATTTCAGCCTTCCCCTTTCCATATTTGTAACCGCTTTCTCTAACAATGAAAGCCCTGGTTTTTGTCCTCAAAACATTCAACTATTATATTAATTAAGAGCACCTGCGCAGGAAGAGGGCCAGACAGTGCTGGCCGCTGGGCAGGGTGTTAGAGCCCATGCTAAACGAGGAGGGCATCTTGGTAGAGTCAGTGTGCTATCAGATACCAAGAAATGGCAGCCACCCTCCCTACTTTACTCTGGCTCTGACAACCTGCACAGGCCACCACCACCCCCTACACCAGGCGTCCTCAAACTTTTTAAACAGGGGGCCAATTTACTGTCTCTCAGACCGTTGGAGGGCCGGACTATAGTTTAAAAAAAACAAACTATGAACAAATTCCTATGCACACTGCATATATCTTATTTTGAAGTAAAAAAACAAAACAGGAACAAATACAATCACACCACCTCATGTGGCCCGCAGGCCACGGTTTGAGGACCCCTGCCACAGATGCCCCCTTCAGCCTACTCAGACTCTGATGTCCCCACCCACATGCAGCTGCTTACCCTGCTCAGCCCTACCCAATGGCTTTTGAGCTGAATGATTCTGGAAGCAATGCAGAAAGGTAGCCCCAGTGATTCCAAAGAGCATCCAGGCTCGGGATCCAACCTTCTAGTTTGCAGCCCCTGTAGCTCTTCTGTTCTCCCTGCCTCCCTGAGACAGGCAGCCTAGAGTGGTTTTACATGAGTGGAGCCTGGTCCTTCAGAAAGCTCTGGCCAGGTGTCAGATTATAGAAATGTGGCCATAAATAGTGAGCTTAGGTAGTCAGAGAACAGGTCTCTTTAGAGGAAGACAAAAAAGGTTACGGAACATTCTGGAAAAAACAAAAATATTGTATTTGGTGAGTAATTAAGAGATACCCAGTGGAAATTAGATGAATAACAATGAATGATCATCAGATCAGAATGTTGACACACACAAAAAAATGGACAGAGGGAGACGAGGACAAGGAATGCATTGGAAAATGTTCATCAGCAAAGGAAGCTTTCAGAAGAGCATCAGGCTGGTACGAAGATAACTTAGCAAGTGACAAAGACCTGCTTCTCATTAATCATCACTTACCAATAAAGAACTTCTGACCATAGCCAACAAATTCATCCTTATCTGGAACACAGAGAACAGAATATGTGAGGGCAAGGAGCAGTTTACTTAGAATAAATGCATGAAATCATCTTCAAATTTCTAAGGGACAGTGCTTCAGTAGATGATGGCACAGTTGAATTTATCCTTGAGTGGCTTATTGAAGAATGTTCTAAGCACTTTCTATCCTATTATTCACTCACAACAAACTATAGAGAGACACTTAACAGAATTTTATCACTTTACACTGATTGTAGTCTGTCTAGAAAACTGATTTTTGTCTTTATCTGGTAGATAACGATGTTCCTGCAGGTCCTATATTTATCTCTTAGCTAGATATGGGTTTTTATTTTTTCCCTTTTAAAATGGTTCATTCTATTAAAATTAGTATTTTCTCTACAGCTAGCAGTTGTTTCTGATTAGCCTGGAACCCGAGAAACACAGGGAGCCAGCTAGTTCTGGAGCATCTGGAATGAGCAGTTCAAACTCCTCTGTCTGCTCCTGTTGGAGGCCCCAGAAAAATTGATACAAACATTATCATTTTCAAATTTCCTTTTACTTAAGTTCCTTATTATTTATACAAGTCTGTTCTGATCACTGAAACAATACGTAAGTAGCATTTGTTCATAAAGTGAACTGACATGCACCATTTTTTTCTTAAACTTTTCCAAGAAATACCAAGAAATCACACTATTATCAATTCCATTTTCTGATATGGAAGTACGTTTTCTAACTAAGATATGTCAGTAATTAAAAAAGGAAATGTTAGAGATAGAGTCATAAGGATTAAGTAATTGCTCATTTAAATTGTTTTTTTTTTATGAAATTGAATATGTAATCATTGATTTCACTCATAAAATACATCTCCACCTCAGCAGTTACCCTATCAAATACTCACCTTGAGGCACTGAAAGATTTTAAACTTAGCTCTTTTTGGCATATCCAGGAAATAAAAACAAAAAATTACCTTCTGAAAGTTCCTCTGGATATTTGGGTAAATGCAAAAACAGACATGAAAAAGGTAAGTCTTTGAGAAGATCAAGTTAGCCATCAAATCAAGGCAAATGACATCGAGGCAATCCTGTTACCATCAGCAATAGCTGTAACTTAGGTAAAGTTTGGCAAGGAAAATGAATAGCTCACCATCGGGAACTTGGAAACTGATTTGACCTGCCTCTGTTGCTCTGGCACAATAATTTTTTCTGCAAGTTGCCTATCAAGACTCTCCCTGGCTGGGCACAGGGCTCACACCCTGTAATCATAGCACTCTCAGAGGCAGGAGGATCATGGGAGCTCAGGAGTTTGAGACCAGTCTGAGCAAGAGAGAGAATTAGCCGGGAGTCATGTCAGGTGCCTGTAGTCCCAGCTACTGGGAAGGCTGAGGCAGGAGGAGCACTTGAACTCAGGAATATGAGGTCGCTATGAGTTAGGCTGATGCCGCGGCACTCTACCCAGGGTGACAGAGTGAGACTCTGTTTTCAAAAAACAAAACAAACCATAAAAACTCTCCCTAAAGGTTTTTTGTCCAGGAAGACTCTACTTGATTGACACAAAATGGGGCTTGAAAGAGAACAACTATAGACATGTTCTGGAGGACATATTGCTGCAACTCTGGAAAGGGGGTGACATGGTAGAAATGGCACTGGGGTAGATGCTGCAGCAGAAGCTGGGGCCTCAGTGACCCATTCCTTTCCCTCTCCCGGTCTAATGCACACACTTCCATCTCCAGCTGTCCCCGTGAAGATGGGGGACCAAGTACAAAGTAGAATGTTTTCTCAGGTTTCTGGATATGTTGGAACAGCCATATTCTCTGGGTACTTTTTTTTTAAATGTCATTCCTAATGAAATAAACTATACTGTTACCTCCTGGAGAAATCCAAGGAAGCCACATTATGCTTCATTCAGAGTAGAGACCAGAACTAAAGAACCTTAACTGCCCATTAAGTGGTTAAGTAAGAGAATGAAGCATCATGAATGAATGTCAAGGGTTATCTGTTTAGAAGATAAGCCTGCTGGGCACTGTTTCTTAATTGAGCTCCTAGAGTTGGATTCAGAACATACTTGAGAGTCCTCTTTCAGCTGCGAGGAGTGTTATAGCAGGTAAGAGCAGCTGCACACTCCCCCCCCCTTCCCGAGAGCTCTTAGAGAACCAGCTGCTGCTGCCCCCAAGGAAACTCCAGCTAATGCTTGTGTAGCCCTTACTGTGTGCCACGCACCATTCCAAGGCCTTTACTTCTATATTACTATTCTCTACCTGAAAGGCAGAGAGGTTGAGTGCCAGAGGATCCACAGTTAGTGAGTAATGGACTCAATTATTGTCATACTTGGATAATATTGCTCAAGTCTGTGGTCTTGCCCACCCCACCACATGGCCTTTCCTATCACAGAACCTGCAAATACCCCTGGGTCTCAACCACAGCCTTAGCACTCAACCACTCCACAGCTGGAGTGTTTTCCAGTAAACTGATGAGATGAATAGAACAGAGAAGGATGAGGATAATCTGTGAATTAAAAACTAAGCCCATCCCAAACATTGAGCAAGTGTAAATTATCCTAAACAGGCCAACCATGTAATGAAAAAATAGGAAGTTTAGAAACTACATAGACCAGGGGCAATATTCATGCCTGTAATTCTAACACTCTGGGAGGCTAAGGTGGGTGAATTATTTGAATTCAGGAGTTTGAGACCAGCCAGAGCTAAAACAAGACGCTATCTCTACTAAAATAGAAAAAACTAGCCAGGTGTAGTGACAGGCACCTATCATCCCAGCTACTTGGGAGCTGAGGCAAGAAGATCTCTTGAGCCAGTAGTTTGCTGTGAGCTATGACCATGGCACTCTATCCAGGGTGACAAAGTGAGACTCTTTCTCAAGCAAAAACAAAAATGAAGAAAAAAATAAAACCACATAAATGTTAAGTATGTAATTGAGGTGAGTAGCACCTGAGTCATGTTTCAATGCTTTATTTTTTTACAACTAATATTTGTAACAGCCTCTCTACTCTTATGAAATTTATAGATGGTGCAATCTACTATATACATAATTTCAGAAATCAATGCAGTTCTCTAATTGTAATAAAGAGGAAAAATAAAGAGTAACATATTTTAAAATTACGTATGTTGAAATATAAATCCTCAGATCTGACATCTCTAGAAGACATAAAAAACTACTAAATGCTTATACCTACTTCCTACTATAATGAAGAAGCAGAGATTTAAGGAAATTGAGAAGGTCAGAAAATATTCTTTGTATGGGGTACAGAAAAACATAAGAGGAAAGGAACTGGTGACTAGAATTAGAAAGTAATAACAAATCAGATTTACTTGTATACGGTAAGAGAAAGATGAAAGTTGCCTTAATTGAGGTAGGGATAATAAGACAAACAATTAGAAACAAATGAAATGGAGGAGAAAAGGCAAGATACTTGGAATCAGATGAATGATGTTAATATGCCTCAGTAGGTTAGCAGTTTTAAAAAATATTCTGTGGAAATTGTTACTAATGATGTCAACAATATTTTGAGGGATAGACACTTGATACTTCCCATGTGTCATCAATAACAAATAATGTATTAAAGAAAAAGAAAAAAAAATTTTTTGAGATGGAGTCTCACTGTGTTACCCAGGCTAGAGTGCTGTGGTGTCAGCCCAGCTCACAGCAACCTCAAACTATTGGGGCAATCCTCCTGCCTCAGCCTTCCAAATAGCTGGGACTACAGGTGCCTTCCACAACGGCTAACTTTTCTATTGTTAGTAGAGATGGGATCACTCTTGTTTAGGCTAGTCTCAAACTTCTGGGCTCAAGCAATCCTCCTTCCCAGGCCTCCAAGAGTGCTAGGATTACAGGTGTGAGCCACCACACCCAGCCAAGAAAAAGTTAATAAATTCAGTATAGATACCACACTTTGTAGTTTATTTACTATCAATATGGTGAGGACTCAGTAAGTTTGCACCTGATTTTACAAATGCAAATAATGTAACCCGGTCCTATGCACCCTCATACTAACCCAAAATTTAAAAAATGGGACAGACAGAATGTGTAGAATAAATTATTCAATACTTGCAAGGCAATGTCTGTGTTCTGTTTGAATGACTCTGGGCTTTTAAATTTTTATCTAATGAAAATTTGCTGTATATTGAAGAACTACCCATTTGTATTTGTAATGAGTTTTGTCCAGCAGGACATGCAGAAGGTACGTGGGTCTAGAGACAGTCCTTCATTGTGTAGGACAGTCTCTTGCACTATAGAACAGCTGCCATTCCTGATTCCTACCAGTTAAAAGCCAGTACTGCTCCCATCAATGTCACAACCAAAAAATGCCCCCTACCAAGTCCCAAAAATGCTGCCTCAAGAACAGTACTGGCCCTATGAAAAGTACTAGTTATAATACCTCAGAACAGTACTGTTGCTGTGTTGTTTTAAAATGAATTTTATCATGCATGTTTGACATTAACAACATGATGTTGTGGATACATGTAGATAGTAAAATGGCTACCAGCATGAAGCAAAGTAACGCACCTATCATCTCATGTAGTTACTTTTCAATTTTAACTTTTTTTTTTTTTTGCAGTTCTTTTTCTTTTTTTTTTTTTTGGCTGGGGCTGGGTTTGAACCCACCACCTCCTGCAAATGGGGCCAGCTCCCTACTCCTTTGAGTCACAGGTGCCGCCCACAATTTTAATTGTTTTTACTGTTGATGTATTTGAACAATTATTGTATCATAACTCTAAATATGTGTTCAAATTGTACCAAAATGTGCAATATACATTTAAAAATTGTACCAAATATTCATTTTTTACTCACCAGATTCAAATATTTCTTCATCTATGATTTTCCATGGAGGCAAAAACCAAGAACGTCATTACATTATTACCTATGCTGAGACTATATTTTAATCATCTAATTCCCTGGTCTATACTTCTGTCCACCCACCACCTTTAAAATTTTTTTGCCTAAATCAAGGCCAAGTCGTTGGTGCTCCTATGACACAATGTAAGTCTTGATGGAGATACATGGTATTGTACGTTGTACTATAATGACAATCAGGGGTGTGCTGGAGCTTAAAATAAGTAAATAAAGTAACAGAAGAGAATAAATAAAATGAAATTTAAAAAGAGACTCAGAGGGAAGGGGAATGTCACGGGAAATGCATATAGCCTGTTGCATATGGCACGGTTTTGCTGCTGAAGAGCCTGCAGACATAGTTGAGGGGGGCTGGGGGTCCACAGCAAGGGCAGTGTGGCAAGGAGACCAAGCACAGGAAGGGCTGAGGGAGCAGGTGTGTTCAGGCACCTGAGAAACATTTAATATAAATAAACTTCCTCATTAGTTAAAACTATTACTGTTAGGATTTTACAAAGAGATTAAGGATTAAGAAACCAGAGTTTTTATGGAAGGCAATTGGAGCATTTCCAATATATGCACCCTTGGATCAGGCAATACTGCATCTAAGGTGTATCCACACACGTGTGAAAGGAAATATTTATAAAGCTATTCATTGTAGCACTGCTTATAATAGAAAAAATCAGACATAAATGTCTGCAAATAGTCAACTGCACCAAGTGTGCAAAAACCAATAAGCTCTTCACAATAAGGAAGAGGAGGTTCTGTATGTACAGAATCATCCATAGGATACATAATGGCAAGTTAAAAAGGCAGGAATAGAAGTGTGCATGTTGTACCATCAAAGGGTCTATGAAGTTGTGCTGGGGGGAAAGGTGGGGATGAGGAGGAAGAGAGGAGAAATATATACATATTGCTTTTATATCCACAGAAGCTGTCTGGAGAGATCCCAGATAAACCAGTAACTTTTATTCCCTCAGGAAGGAAAACTGAGTAGGAGAACGAGGTAAGAAAGGAACTTCTTACTAAATGTCCTTTTGTGGCTTTAAATTTTTCAACTATGTGACTATATTACCTAAGGAGATTATAATTAAAATCGTAAAAAGGAAATGAATGCTACTGCAAGTTAAGACAAAGAAACACATGCTATTGGTAAAATAGCATCAATATTACTGTGCAGTTGTTCTGGGAGATATATGTTAATCTTTTAAATACCCATTATTTTAAAATTTCATATTGTTCTTTCATTTCTAAAAACCAGATTAGCCCATAGAGCCAAGACAAAGCTACCTGTCAGGCTGGTCACCCAACAAAACCCTACTGATTTTTTGAGGCAATCTTAGCTCTGTCACTAAATTAAAATTTTTTTTTTCCTAATTTACAAAAGAAAAGGAAGTATAAAACTATAAAAAGTTTTCATATAGTTCTCCAAAATTTGGAATTTACTACTAGCTATACTAGAACCCACCAGAAGATGGCATCAAACTTAATAACAGATTATTTTACTTTGTAAAAAGTTGGTATTTCAGCGGCACCCATAGCTCAGTGGGTAGGGCTCCAGCCACATACACCGAGGCTGGCTGGTTTGAACCCAGCCCAGGCCTGCTAAACAATAACAACTGCAACAACAACAATAAAATAGTCGGGCACTGTGGCAGCCGCCTGTAGTCCCAACTACTTGGGAGGCTGAGGCAAGAGATGGCTTAAGCCCAAAAGTTAGAGGTTGCTGTGAGCTGTGACACCATAGCACTCTACCCAGGGCAACAGCTTGAGACTCTGTCTCAAAAAAGAAAAATTGATATTTCAGTATTTTATGATAGTCCATGAAAAGCACTGGGGATTTCCCATGTTCCACCATCTGATATGCTGAGCATTAGTTCCTGACATCATTGCCGAGATATTGTTTTCTAGAACATTTGTAGTAGGTCAGTGGGAGGCTAGGGGCATTCTCACCACTTCTTCCAAGTGTCAGAAACATAGAAAAAAGATGGAGGTGGGAGGGTCATTTTACACATTTCTTCCAGAGGAAAAACCCATGGGCCCATTGGCCGACTCTGATTCTGATCATCTATAGCTGAGGCGCTTCATATTTCTTCCGGTGGTAAATCAACCAAGATGAAATGTTACCTGCTTCCACACATTTCTCATCAATCTTCATGTCATCTTCTATAAAAGAACATAGAAATGGAAAGATAGAACTTTTCAACTGTGTCAGAATTAAAAGCAAAATTCCCTATGTACAGGTTCTTGTCAAGAAAACTCAGACCATCTTACAATAATGTTGCTTTTACAATGATTGCTCATTTGCCGAGATAAAAAGGACTACTATATTAAATGAAAATGCATGATTTGGAAGGTTATATAACAAAATGGTTCAAAATGAAAAAGCATAGTCCTTCAAATTTTTTTTGGAGTCAAGGTTTTGCTATCTCCCCCAGGTTAGAGTTCAGGGGCTGTTCACAGGTGTGATCATAGCTCACTGTACCTAAGTGATCCTCCCATCTCTACCTGCCAAGTAGCTGGGACTACAGGCATGCCCTGCTGTGCCTAACAAAAAGCGTAGGCTTTTGAATGCTGGACAAAGTAGTTTATCTCTAAGCCTCTGTTCCCTACCCTATAAATGAGGATAGTAATAGTGCCTACCACACAGAATAGCATTGAGATAAATCATGAAAAGCTCAGGTGCTCAGTAAGGGCTCATAATGTTAATTATTTTTACCTTTAACTGAAAGGCATATAAGAGAATAAAGGAACATAACTTTTAAAACTACCTATCTTGACACTCAAATCCTGTACAACCTGTCTCAAACCCAACTTGGAAGTTTGTGCTGCCCTTCACGTATCTTCTGCTACCATTAGAGCAGGGTGACACCATGGTTCTGCTTCTGTTCCCTGTGGCTGTAATGCTTCAGGGTCCATTTGCCCTCTCAGCGCCCCTACAATGAACCAGCCTGGCATTTTCTTCCTACTACCCAGCACTCTCTGCAGCTGCACATCTATTCTACTTCTGTACTGTAGGGTGTTTGCTTTGTGTGTGCTTCTAGACAGCTCCATGAAAGCAGGAACTGTCTTAATGGTTTTTACAAACTTTACAGAGCTTAGGAGAGCGTCTTGCACATAGTACATAAATAATAAGTGATTTATTAAATTGAGTTTGTTTGAATATACATTCTGAAAAAAATACCTTTTTTCCTTTCAGCATTGTACATCTTGTGCCTGGCACAGTGCCCAGCACATCTCAGGTGCTCAAGTAAGAGTGGCTTAATAAATTATACTTATACATGTTCCAAAAGCACAAAGTATAGTCTATATAATAAGTTATAGTATTGGGAAGTAACACGTCCTCCCTCCCCATTAACCTGGATGGAGTTGAAACCCATTCTTCTTAGTAAAGCATCACGAGAATGGAGAAGCAAGAATCCTATGTACTCAATTCTGATATGAGGACAATTGATGACCTAGTACAGTGGTTCTCAACCTTCCTAATGCCATGGCCCTTTAATACAGTTCCTGTGGGTCAGAACCCACAGGTTGAGAACCACTGACCTAGTACATGGTGAGGGGTGGGGAAATGGAGGAGGGGAGAGAGGGAAGGAGGGAAGGGTGTGGGGGTGGGGTATTGGTGTGTGACACACCTCTTGGGGGTGGGACACAATTATAAGAAAGATGTTACCTAACAAATGCAAGCAGTGTAACCTGGTTCTTTACATCCTCAATGATTCTCCAACAATTAAAAAAAAAAAAATTAGTGTGGCTCAGTGAGTATGGTCCCAGTTCAAACCCAGCCCCTGCCAAAACTGCAACAAAAAAATAGCTGGGTGTTGTGGCGGGCGCCTGTAGTCCCAGCTACTTGGGAGGCTGAGGCAAGAGAATTGCCTAAGCCCAAAAGCTAGAGGTTGCTGTGAGCTGTGATGCCACAGCACTCTACCAAGGGTGACAAAGTGAGACTCTGTCTCTAAAAAAAACAAAACACAATTCATTACTGCATTACTGTTTTTAAATGATATATTAAATATGAAAAGTTTTACAAAATAATACTGTCTCATAGAGCAGCGGTTCTTAACCTGTGGGTCACTACCCACAGGAACTGTATTAACGGGTCACAGCATTAGGAAGGTTGAGAACCACTGTCATAGACATAGGGACACAGACAAACAAGTGACATGGCTGAGATTTTCAGCACTGTCATTCACTCCCTTGTATTCACTTAGAGACTGTTTTTCAGATTAGCCATTTGCAACAACAGTGAGTTCATTAGTTTTCAGGACATAACTAGAAGGTTTTTTAAAAGGCAAACAAAAATTACAACAGTCATTTCTGTCTTGCAGAAGAGACCAGGCATGATTCTCAAGTAACAGGACAAGAAGCCCTGACTTTTCAGATATGTGATTCTGGGATCTCTCAAAATCAGTAATTCCACATTATCAGCTAGGGTGGTGTTACTGACTGAACTGTGTCCCTATAATATCCATATGTTGAAGCCTTGCCACCCAGTGTGACTATATTTGGAGATAGAGCCTCTAAGAAGGTAAGTAAAGTTAAACAAGGTTGTAAGGCTGGGGCCCTGATTCAATAGGACTGATGGCCTTATAAGAAGAGGAGGAGGCATTTCTCCAGCACTCTCTCCAAGAATCTTTATAGTTTCATGTCTTACGTTTAAATATTTTATCCAGTGAAAGTCAATTTTGGTTAATGGTGAAAGTGTGGATCCAGTTTCAGTCTTCTACAAGTCGCCAGCCAAAATTGGCCTGGGAGAATACTTTATGAGGAGGACCCCCTGGGCAACACCAAAAATACATTACCGGGATCTGATCAAACTAAAAACCTTCTGCACAGCCAAGAACACAGTAAGTAAAGCAAGCAGACGGCTCTCAGAGTGGGAGAGGATATTTTCAGGTTACGCTTCTGACAAAGGTTTGATAACCAGAATCCACAGAGAGCTCAAACTTCTTAACAAGAAAAGAACAAGTAATCTCATTTCATTGTGGGACTTGAACACAAGCTTCTCTGAAGATGATAGGTGCATGGCCAACAGACACATGAAAAAATGCTCATCATCTTTAATTATCAGAGAAATGCAAATCAAAACCACTTTGCAATATCAACTAACTCCCATAAGAGTGGCTCACATAACAAAATCCCAAAACTACAGATGTTGGCGTGTATGTGGAGAAAAGGGAACACTTCTGGACTGCTGGTGGGAGTGCAAACTATTATGTCCCTTTTGGAAAGAAGTATGGAGAACACTCAGGGATCTAAAAGCAGACCTGCCATTTGATCCTGCAATTCCTCTACTAGATATACATCCAAAAGACCAAAAATCACTTTATAACAAAGATATTTGCACCAGATTGTTCATTGCAGCTCAATTCATAATAGCCAAGTCATGGAAGAAACCCAAGTGCCCATTGACATGGATTTATTAATCCCATGAATGGATTAATAAATTATGGTATATGTATACCATGGAATATTATGCAGCCTTAAAAAAGATGGAGACTTTGCCTCTTTTACATTTACATGGATGGAGCTGAAACATATCCTTTTTTTTTTTTTTATTAAATCATAGCTGTGTACATTAATGCAGTCAAGGGGTACAATGTGCTGGTTTTATATACAATTTGAAATATTTTCATCAAAATGGTTAACATAGCCTTCATGGCATTTTCTTAGTTATTGTGAACATATTCCACTTAGTAAAGTATCTCAAGAATGGAAGAAAAAATATCCAATGTACTCAGTACTATTATGAAACCAATTTATAATCACTCACACTTTCATATGAAAAATAGATCACAACTATGACCCAGGATAAAGGAGGGAGGAGGAGGGGAATGGAGGGCAGAGGGAAGGTCAGGTTGAGGAAGGGTGAATGGTGGGATCACACCTATGGTGCATAATGCAAGGGTACATGTCGGATCTATTTGTATAGAGTATAAATGTCTTAACACGATAATTAAGTAAACAAGATGAAGTATATATTAACCAGTGTGATGTAAGCATTCCTAATTCTATATGAAATCAGCACATTGTACCCCATAAATGCATTAATGTATACATGATCTATGTGTTTATGATTTAATAATAAAATTCAACTATCATTTATATGGTGACTCTTTCTAAACTGCACCTCAAATATTAATCAAATAGAACATGATTTCGAAGAAGAAGAAGATGAAGAAAGAAGAAAGAAGAAAAGAAAGAAGAAAGAAAGAAGAAGAAAGAAAAAAGAAGAAAGAAGAAAGAAGAAGAAGAAGAAGAAGAAATCTCCTTCTCCCTCTCCAAGCATGTGCGAGGAAAGGCCATGCGAGCACACAGCAAGAAGGTGGCCACCTGCAAACCAGCCCTGCTGGAACCATCATCTTGGGACTGTGAGAAATAATTGTCTGTTGTTTAAACACCCAGTCTGTGGTATCTTGCTATGGCAGCCCACGCTAAGACAGTGGCTGTATTAACCACCAAAAGCACCGAGTCCCCAGCCCAGGCAGCCTGCAATGTGATCCTGGGTTGATAAGCCCAGAAGCAGGCACCCTGGACCTGTCCCCCGTCCCACCTCCTTCTGTTCCTCTTTCTGCTATCATCTGCCTATGTCATACACCTCTCCTGTCCTCGGGGGACACAGGCTGGAGCCAGGGGCTCATACATCAGTTTTTGAAAGTCCCTCTTTTGTAGTTCTTTGCTCTCCCTTTCCAATTTCAGGGATGAAATGTGGGCGATAGTTAAGGGGACGGCTCTGTTCTCTTTTCTCCCCACTCTGAAAGCACACAGAATCTTCTTGCACGTGTGTAAGTACACACATGCATAAGCTTGGGTGCATGTGTATTTGACACTGCTGGTCATCAAGAAGGTGGGAGTTGGAGGGGGGGAGAGCGATCACAGAATGTCCCATTTGCTCCCGATACAGGGGCCCTTCAGACAGATAGAGGCTTGGATCCATATCCCACTGTTTGTAACTTCTGAAAACCTTACTTACCTTCTCTCAACTTCTATCTTTTCCTCTATAAAATGGAAACAATAATTTCCCTGCAGTGTTATTTTTACATAGTGTATATAAAGCAGCTGAAATAAAACATTTGATGAGTTTCACAACTTCTATTGAGTTCTTACCATGTGCTATGTTAAATTGGGGAGTTGCATATAAATGTTACTTCTCTTTTCTTTATTCCTCTCAGTGTTAGGACAATTACACTTTGCATGTATTCTTCTAAATGACAGCTTTTTATAAATTAGGATATAAATGGCTAGCACACTACTAGGTACATAGAAAGAGCTTAATAAATTGCTGAACTGAAATGAAGTTTTAAAGCTACAGGAAATTTCTAAGAGATTTTAGAAATAAGAGGTTTTTTTCCAAATGCAATTTCTTACCTTCTTCCATAGAAATGACTGAGTGTAGGCAAATGATTGAAGCAGGAAAAAAGAGAACACAGGTTAACGTACAATAAGAAAAACAAAGTGCTGAGATTATATAATTAATATTCTGGGTTAATTCTCTAGAAATTCAATGAAGATTTAGAAATAAAATGATAAATGAATGCTATATAGAAATGAATACATTTGTGAGCCTTGTTGGAAATGGGAATCTATTTGCTTCTCGTAAATCCCATTCCCTTCCATCCCAATAAACTAGAAAAAGGGTTTCACTCTACTCATTTCTGAATTAATGTGCTTAGTTCAGCATATTTTAGGAAATCAAATCTAGAATGGAAGGAAGGGAAGAAAGAAAGAAGGATGACAAATATATGTGCATCTTCAGTAAACAACCTTTTGGTTTTTGGTATTTGGTATTTTTTGTTGTCACTTTTGTTTGTTTTGTTTGTTTGTTTGTTTTGAGACAGAATCTCACTCTGTTGCCCTGAGTAGAATGCTGTGGCATCATCATGGCTCACAGCAACCTCAAACTCTTGGGTTTGAGCAATCCTCTTGCCTCAGCCTCCTGAGTAGCTGGGAATACAGGCGCCCGCCAAAACACCCAGCTATTTTTAGAGGTAGGTGTCTTGCTCTTGCTCAGGCTGGTTTTGAATGCCTGAACTCCAGCAGTCCCCTTGCCTTGGCCTCCCAGAGTGCTAGGATTACAGGCATGAGCCACTGTGCCTGGCCAGTAAACAACTTTTTAATAACCATCTGCAAACTAACATAGGCCTAGAATTTTTCAGTAATTCTTGATTAATAAAATTGCCTCTAACTCTTAGCTGCCTACGCCAGAGATTATTTTTTCCTATAGTTAGGTTAAAACAGAGCCAAAACTTTAAAATTATGCTTTTTTGCAGCATCATCTCCAATTGTTGTTCAAAACAATGATTTAGTGGTTTAGAAAATGATTATGTACCATCAGAAGCATTCCCTGTGAGAAGGGACCCTTCAAGTTCCAACCCAGGGCTCCTGGACTTAGAGATTTGTAAGGATAATAGTAAGGCGATGCAGGCTGGCACCTGTGGCTCAAAGGAGTGGGTGCCGGCCCCATATACCGGACTTGGCGGGTTCAAACCCAGCCCTGGCCAAAAACTGCAAAAAAATAAAAATAAAAAATCATAAGGCAATACAAACTATTTTCAGCATGGACTTTTCCAGAGTCTAATATAAATCATAGTTAGCTGCATGAGCAAATTAAATGTCAACCAGTGGTCATACCGCCCATAGTTATCAGATGCTGATTAGAAATTCTAATTAGCATTTCCATGTGCCTTTCATAAATGAGATAGGAAAATAAAGAATTCTTTTAATCTAGTTTGGTATCGAAAGAAGACTTTTTTAAAAATCAGAAAAATAACTAAAATATCATTATGAAAATTATGTCATGAAAAATGTTGCTTATAAGTTTTTTAAAAAAGTGATATTGTAGCTGTTATTACAACCTTATAAATTATGTGTTCATTCATAACTGAAAGGTAATACAAAAATATTGTCAATTGTCAATAAGAAGGAATAAGAGTGTTTTCTTCTTTCAAAAAGTCTTTATAGTTGTTATTATATCTTTTCTTTTCTTTCTCTTTTTTTTTTTTTTTGAAACAGAGTCTCACTCTGTTACCCAGGCTAGAGTATCCTAGTGTTAGCCTAGCTCACAGAAAACTTGAATTCCTGCTTTCAAGCAATTTTCCTGCCTCAGCTTCCCAAGTAGATGGGACTACAGGTGCCTGCCACAACACCCAGCTAAATTTTCTATTTTTTGTGGAGATCAGGTCTTTTTGTGGAGATCAGGTCTTACTCAGCTCAAATGATCCTTCTGGCTCAGCCTCCCTGAGTACTAGAATTACAGGCATGAGCCAACGTGCTCAGCCCATCATATTTTTTCAATAGGAAAATAAAAAGAAAAGTAATTTTCAGCTTAGAGCGGTGAAAAATAATAATGTGAAAGAGGACTTGCCATGGGCAAATCTGTAAAATTGGCACGGTCATCTGCTTTAGTGCCCTTCCAGGCTCCTCTCTGTGTCCCCTTCCTTGACTCCTTTCCAGAGTCTTCCTGCAGGCCATTTTGGAAGGCCCTCACTTTCCAGCTGGGCTCTGCTGAGCTATAATAGCCTTTCTAAGGCAGTAAGGAGTTGATAAGCATTTATCACTGTGGCGCCCTTTATTAACCAACCCCACTGCAATAGAATAATATTGTCTAACAATCAAACTGCACTAATTCAGTAATAGTTGAGTCGCATACCTTATTCTTCAAAGACACACACGACTGTCATTCCGTGCTTCTGAACAGAGTGAAAATTAAGCCCTCTAAATTGATAGAGCCCAAGTGCAGGCTGGTGTGGCTGTGCGGCCTTCTTTGCCAGTCTCTGCATAGTGCATATATGAACCGCAGAGATCATGGAGAACTCTGAGTTAGGGAGGGATGGCTTAACATGTTGCCAACACAAGAGCATTTGCATCTTCATACACTGAAAATTCTTCTAAATCCCAAGGAATCAATGTCTTTGGTAGGACTTCAAATGGCTGGCTGCCAGGAAGATTATGTGGGGGCAGAAGGGAGATCCAGCCCCGGGAGAGAGGGAGCAGGCTTCTCAGGATGTGCGCATGTTGGATTTGAGTCAGACACATACTCACATTTGGTTGATTTGAGGCAGGTATGAGGCTGGTATGGCTGAGACCACCAGAATTCCCTTTGTTTCCTATACAAAAAAGAAATACACTGTGAGAAAAAAACCCAAAACAACCAGGTTAATCCAGGTAACAAAGACCCTGAATAACCACAAAAAAGAATGTCGTCTAGAATTCTGCTGCCTTCATCCAAGGAAAAAGGGTGATTTCTGCTCCAAAGACATCGTAAGCCACATTTCCCAAATACATAGCCTTTTTCATCACTTTCTCTGCCTCGCAGGCTGTTTTTGGAGTACAGAGTGACAGTCTGGCCCATGACTACAAGTTCAAGGACATGGAACTTGAGTCAATGACCTATGGTAATTTGCCTTTTGACCATGGCAGTCCATCTCAGTGGTCTTGTTAGAATTCTCATAGCATACTCAGGTTTCCTGCTGAGACTATTCAAGTCTCTATAGCTCTGTTAGATGCTCAGCTCCTCTTGTGATCTTGGCACCTCCCTGGGCTCCTGGGCAAGGCCTCACCTTTCTTGGCACCTGAAATCTCTGTTGACTTGTTCCTCTTCCCCTGGATCCCCCCACAATAATTCCTTTCCTTGCCTGCTTCAAAGCAACTTTCTAAGCAAAATTGCTCTTCTTTCTCTCTTATTCACCACTATGAAGTTTAGAACAATAGAAGATCTTGAGATTTTCTGTCCTTTGCTACTCAAATTGTGGTTCCCACCTGCAGCATCAGCTTCACCTGGGAGTCTTTTGAGAAATGCAGAATCTCAGTCCTTATCTCAAACCTTAAAAATTAGATGGAATCTTTTTTATAGACCCCAGGTAAGTCACATGTACAATGAAGTCTGCAAAGCACTAATCTAGTTGATCTTCTCTCAAACTTTGGAGGACATCTGAGATGTTAAAATGCAGATTTCTGGGCGCCCAGGTCTCCAGCCTCTGATTCTCAGTGTTTTTCAACTTTTTTTTTTTTTAATCTCACATACACTTGAACCTATGCTTAAACTTATCCTGCACACTTAGATTATGTTGATCAAAAAACAAAAAAAGAAAAGAGTAAAAATTCTAATTCACATTAGGGTTGAAGAAAGATCAAGTTGGCCAGGCCTATAATCCTCGCACTCTGGGAGACCAAGGCAGGTGGATTGAGCTCAGGAGTTCAAGACCAGCCTGAGTAAGAGTGAGACCCCATCTCTACTAAAAATAGAAAAACTAGCCACGTGTAGTGGTAGGCACCTGTAGTCCCAGCTACTTGGGAGGCTGAGGCTGAGGCTGATCCCTTGAGCCCCAGAATTTGAGGCTGCTGTGAGCTATGATGACATGACACTCTGCCAAAAGGAAAATCAAGTCAGTCCATTTTCTTTACTTTAGAAATAAGGAAACAGATTCAAGGAAGTCAAAGGCAGAGTGGTGAGGCTGAACAGTTGGCAGCATGACACATTTGAGATATAATCTGAAAATGATAGACCAGGCTGTAATAGACCTGGGTTCCAGTCTTCCTTCCCTTTCTTAAGATCTTAGACAAATCTCTTCACTTCTGAAACTTAGTTTCCCATTTATGCAATGGAGCTCAGTGCATATTGAAGGTATTTTGAGGACTGAATAATGTGTGTAACCTAGCTTTCGTTTCTTAATTAGCATAGACATGCAAGGCGTTCTGATTCATTATTTGGAGCGATAACACAGATAAATAGTAAAAATTTTAACAATATAAATTAGTAAGGCTTCTTCCCTCCCATCTGCCCAATTTCTTGTGTACTCTTCCAGAAATATCCACTGCATAATTAAGGTACTTTAATTCACAGTACATGTAGGCTGGGTGCCTGGGTTCTTGATTTCTACTTAGATGAGGGCCCACTAAGTGTCTGGTTCCTGATCTTTAGCCTTGTGCACTTTCCCTGGCCACTGCCTGGTTAGTTCACCTGCAATCTGATCTCTCTGCCTGTCTCTCCATCTGTACCTCTCATCTCCCTCCTTAGGCTTCACCCCTGCACCCCCTCCCCCCCACCCTCCCACCCCACCTGTCTCCTCTGGGAGCTCCTGGTTCTTCATTCTCGCAAACGATGTCCTGTATGTCTTCACCTCATACCCAAGTCGTATCTACTTGCCAAAAATATTTGTTACTTCAGCACAAACCATCAACCTCTGACTCCCCGAGTTCATGTAGGGTTATTCTGCACTCCTTCAGATCAGTGTTACTCTCCATTAAGATGCCCTTTTAGAAGAGGCCTTTCTCTCCATTCTTTCACACTCCTCTAAAATCAGATATGACTTTCTACCTGTAGAAAGTTAAAAAACACTCCCAGCTACTTTGATTCGAAGATCTATCATCTTATAAAGAGCACAGAAGTGTTTTATCTGTCTCTTAGTATAATGTTGCTCTTCATACACTTCTTGGAAGTGCCTGAGGTGCTTAGATACGCTGCAGGTTCCTGGGCTATGTCCATGATCTACTGAATCAGATTCTCTGGCAGTAGGGCCCAGGAATCTGTATTTTAACAAGATCCCTCCCCTCATTAATCTTTATTCACAGTGAAGTTTACCTAGGAAGAGAGAGGAATTACTTGCAGATATCAAGAGCCTCACTTATCAAGGCTCTGAGAGACTAAGTGACTTTCAGCCTGTCCTCTGGGCAGACCTCTTGCAAAGATGTGACAATGGATTTGATTTCAAAAATTCTCTTCCAGTCCTTTAAGGGCCCTCCTGGTTTTCTGACTGAGAATCAAGGGAACATGAAGTACCTTCTCTCATTCTCTCTGATAAGACATGTGTAGACTCTGCTGTTGACATAGTGCTCCTAAATGAAACTGTGTAAGTTCTTATTTTCATATTATATTTGCATGTAGCAAGTACTAAAAGCAGTATGACAACTTTCTCCTATCCTTTATTTGTTCCTAACCCAATAAACCCATATTCTGTGTGTTCAAGACCACCACCTGAGCCTCCTCACCACTTTCTGCCCTGAAACCTTGAGGACTAATCTCATTAGACTTTACCCTTGTTCATGTTCTTCAGTCCCCAAGCTCAGGTCATCCCTTATCCCTGAACTTTAATCCCTATAAGGCCCTGGCCACCTTTCCCTGAACCCTTCCACACACGTCTGGATGACAGGGCAAAGCTTCGGCACCCTCAGACCTTAGTCTTTTCTTTGAGCCGCTTACCTTCCTGCTCTCCCTGAAACTCGGCCCTCCCTGAGGTCCCTGCCCCCATGCAGCTTTCAAGAGGTGGCTGTTTCCTCTCCCGCTCCCAGCATGTGCTGGTGAGCCAGCCCCGGGATAGGGAGCACTGACTCAGCTGTTGGTGATTTCCGTGGTGTCCAAACTCTCACTGGGGCTGATTTCTGCCTTCTCTGGACGTGGATGTGAGAGATGCCACAGAGGGCTGCAGCGCACCCCTGCACACGCCCTCACCCTACAGTGCCTGGAAGTGGGATGCGTGTCCCTGCTTCTCATTGCCACTTCCAGGTCATTCTCCCTCTTCCCGAGGAGCCCCCGGCTTTGAATATCATCCTGCCGCTCCGTAGGACACCAGAGTCACTTCTGCTCACTTCTGCACTCTCAACGTTACTCAATTGTAATTCTCAATGATTTCAGCAACACACAGATGCCTCTTCCATTTGGGCCCCTCCAGTGCTTGACCTCCCCTTTTCCAGTGACCTTTCCCTCATCCTCTCTCAGCCACTGCCTCCCACCATCATACTACCATCTCTCTTTAATTTCAATTTCTAGCATCCCTTTCTCCCACCAGCTGCTCTCTTCTTCCCACCCCCCAGGACCTATCATTCCTTGATCTTACCTCCTTCTTACTGATCCTTACCTGCTTCACTTCCTTGTCTCTCTTCTTAACAGATTAAATGGCATGGTCCATCCTCACAATCACTTCCTTGGCCCTTTTTTGATTTGCTATTGAATCCAACCCTCTATCTAATTTGGACCGGTACCCAGAGTCACTTCACATTCATGACCTATAACTTAAGTGGACCCTTAATGCTGATCGTCCTATATTTATTTACCTAATCCATTTGCTTTCCAGCTCTTGTGGGAATTTTCAAGCCTTCCTGACACCTCCTTACCCACCTTACTCTCAGTTTATGGCATTGCTTCTCATTTCACTAAGAAAATAACAGAAGCTGGAAGAGAACACCCATAGGCTCCCACTACATCCTCTACCCTCGGGGTGCCCGTGTACTTCCCTCCTGCTACTCTTGCTAAGGGTGAACTGCTTGTGGTTCTACATCAGGCCAACCAGCTGTGTCCTTCCACCTGCTCATGGGCATCAACAACAGCAATTCTCTTCTCTTTCTCCTGTATCATAAAAAATTTCCCTCTCACTATATTATTCCTACCAGCATGATTTACCCTCTCACTATATTATTCCTACCATATGATCTAAAAATTTCATGCTGTTCCACTTTCCCCCCTATTTCTCCATTGCTCTACTTGTACCAAAATGTCTCAGAGAGTTTACCACCTTACTATCATCAATTTCTTCAAATCTCACTCTAATAAGGACTTTGGCTCTACCCCTCCACTGAGATTGGTTTTTCCAAGATCACCAGTGACCTTCATATTGCTCGATCTAATGGTCAATCATTGACCCTCTTAGTAGAAGTTGACGTAGTTCATGAGGACACCAAATAGATTTGATTTTCACCCTGCCTCATTGGTCATTCCTTCTCAACATCCTTTGCTGGTCTTTTTTTTCTTCTTGATCTCTTAACATTGGTGGAGGCTTGGCCTCTTCTTCCTATCTTCACTCACTCCCTCTGTGATCTCAGGAGACCTCAGTGGCCTAAGGCAAGTGTGCTGGGTTGAGATTCTGAAATCTCAACTCAGCCTTGAAAGAGCAATAAGATTACAGCTTTTTTACCTTAGTCTGTTTGGGCTGCTGTAACAAAATATCTGGAGTTTTTTAATAGTTTATAAACAACAGAAATTTACTTCTCACAGTTCTGGAAGCTGGGAAGTCTAAGATCAAGAAGCTAGCAGATTTGAATATTATCAAGGTGCAGGTGAGGTGAGGGTGCATTCTCTACTTCAGAGATGGCAACTTCTAGCTGTGTCTTCATATGGTAGAAGGGTCAAACAAGCTCCCGTGGGCTTCTTTTATAAGGGCACAAATCCAATTCATAAGGACAGAGTCCTCTTAAAGGCCCCACTTCTTCATACTATTGCATTGGGAATTAGGTTTCACCATATGGATTTGGCAGGAGATATAAACATTCAGACAATAGCACTTTTAAGTTTAATTTAGTTTTCCAAACACTTTTCTCTCTTTTCTAGCTGATACAGTTATTCAGGTCCTTGTGGCATTTAAGATGCTTAGGGCATATCAGCAAGTTGACATTAGGATTATAAACCAGTTTGTGTATGTTCATCCATTCATTTGTTCTTCTTCATCTCATCTTAACTGTAGTAACAGAAGCCTGAGAAAACATGTTATTTCCTGATGGCCCAGGCCTGAGTCCAAGAGTGATGACTTTTCTTACCTCTTTAGAAGTTGTTTAGAAGGTATCAACCCAGCACAGGTAGCAAGATCTGAGATTTTCCGGGCCTGCCACCAGAGGGCATCATTCTGGTCCACAATCTGGAGGATGTCCCCCTTCTGGAAAGGCAATCCAGCGTCCATGCAGGGGATGTTGGGATCCTCCTGGGGCCAGTACTCAGTCATGGCACGAACGTACACCTGCATAATGGTGCCATCAGAAGGTGCATAACAATGCCAGCAGAGGAACCTTAGCCCATGGGCTGTCACTACTCAAAACCTTTTCTCCCACTTCTCTACTGCTCCAGTCTTTACTCTCCACCCTCACCAAAAAAGACAACTTGCTTCCTGAACTGAATCTAAGTGCCATGAAAAAAAAAAAAGTGTCTTTAGGAATAGAATCTTTTAGCTCTGAGAAGTTTTTGCTCATATTGTCACTATTTTTGATGTTGTTTCTTGACATCTTAGTATTCCACCTCCTTTTCCCTTATTCATTTACTCATTTTGCCTTTCAGGTAATCAGCACAGTATTGAACATGTGACCAACACAGGGTAAGTGCAGAGGATAGTATCATTTAGTCATTTTTATTGTCATATGGGAATACTGTATGTGAGATTGAAGACTCAGTAAATTCTTACCGTCTTCTGGTTATTCACAGGAGGGTCAGAAACTGGAACCACCTTGAACATGATTGTGTCTCGAGACATGGCCTAAAATGACAAAGGGACACAGATGACATATCACAGAACTAATAGGGTTATTGGGGCTTGGTAGATGGGGTTACAACTGAACCCGTCCAGGTCCAATGCTGACATCCCCTGTAGAGACTTCCATAGGGTTCAACAGCTACCTGTCACCACCTAGAAATGGAAATTAAGAAGCAATGTATCTCTGCTTCTGCCCTGTTGGGGGACTCTGCAGTAACTGGTCTGATAAAATATACACTGAGGAGGCCTCTTCCAGGAACCTTCCACCTCACTGCCAATAGCAATACCACCCAGCAAGGTCTTCTTCCCACAGGCCCTGGGGAAGAGATGAGAGCTCTCTCTCTGGCTTTCCCTCCTCACTAATTACGCAGAAAGCATTTACTGAACTTGTTTCTGTATAAGGTAACCCTGATGGGGAAGAAGAGAGGATCCAATTTTCTGGGAGAACTGACAAATTTCCAAACTAACAGTGGCAATGAAGAGTCCTCAGAGTGAAGGGGGAGACAAAGACTCCACCAGCCTAAGAGAGAGGTAGAATCCCCTGTTACACACACTGTGACAGGCAGCAATGATCTAGAAATTGATAAGACCCTATTCTCACTCTTAGGAATTTCACAATCCCACTGTCTTGGCAACGTGACAACTGCTACCCAGAAGGGGGGACTGAAGTCTGTGACTCATAGTCCCTCAAGCTGTCTTTGTAGCACCTTGCATAGTGGCTATTGGAATCTTGCATTAGTGGCTTGCAAAATATTTAGGTGCTTGCTATACTCCTTATAGTATGTACAACCCCTTACCTCAGTCTCTAAGCCATCATTGTGAAAACCTCAAGTTCCCTTAGAGGCCCAGTTTGAGAGCCTCTAGTCTACATAACATATAGTGATCAACCTCAGGCTCCACACTTGGGATAAGCATGGGTATAGACGGGTGGAGGGCATGTTGCTATGGCTATTAACAACTGAACTGTGATTCAAAGAATGATCTGAGGGGTAGGAATGGGAACCTGAGCAAGCCCAAAGTCTTGTATAATCAGGTTATAAATCCCTAGCTCCAGCCACCAAGGAACAGTGGCAGAGCCACGAAGGATCTCTCCCTCCATATAAGCTGCCATCTGATGACTACTTTCTTCTCCCAAAGCTGTGCTCAAGGAAGATGTTAAACAGATTTAAGCTGAATTTTTTGTGTGTTTGTTTTGTTTGGAGGCAGAGTCTCACTCTGTTGTCCTAGGCTAGAGTGCCTTGGTGTTATAGCTCACAGCAACCTCAAACTCCTGGACTCAAGTGATTCTCTTCCTCAGCCTCCTGAGTAGCTAGGACTACCCACACCTGCCACTAGGCCTAGCTAGTTTTTCTATTTTTTAGAAGAGACAGGGTTTCACTCTCGCTTAAATTGGTCTCAAACTCCTGAGCCCAGGCGATTCACCCACCTCAAAGTCTCCCAGAGTACTAGAATTACAGGTATGAGCCAGGGTGCCTGGACAGATTTCAGCTATATTGATACATTAGGGGAACAAGGGGTGGTTTTCTCAGGCTCAGACTCTCCTCTGAAGGTTCTCTAAAGCCTCACTCTGCCCACCCTGGGCTCAGTTTCCAATGGAGCAATCCAGGTGACGAGGGAGCTGAACTGGGGGACCTGGCATTCTCCCTGAGGCTGAAAGAGCAGCTTGGGGAGGGAAGTTTCCCAGCTGGGCAAACTTCTGGAGGAGCAGAGAAGGAAGGTCACCACACTGCATGGTGACAGACAGGTCTGGGGAGTAGGAGATAGGAAGCTGTCAGGAGAACCCAAATCACTGTCACATTACAATGCACACACATGAGCTTTATAGTCCTGGTGCAGCCTTGGAATTTCACTAAGTCATGAAAAAAAAAGCAAAGAGAAGACTGTTACCAGAATGTGGATCACTTGTTCAGGGTCCAGTCCCTCAACTGAAACTCCATTCACTTCCACTAGTTTGTCTCCGGCATATAGCAACCCTAGGCAAACAGGAACACAAAACAAAGGACACAAAGAAATAGGACAAAAAAGAGAGGTAGTTATTCCAGTAGATATTTAACAAATTCACTGACCCAAGTATGCTTCAAAGTTTTTTAATTTACTGTAAAATAATCATAATAAAGCAAACTAGTTATTCCAACTTACACTACCACCAGAAATGTGTAAGCATTCCATTTTTCCACCTGTTCACCAGCACTTGGTGTTAACTGATTATGATATTTTTATTTTTGCTAATCTGATACTATAAAACAGAATCATAACACTGGCAGTAAAAACAAAGATGCTGGGACCATAAGTAAATGATCAATGAGAAAAAAATGAGGGAGGGAGGTGGAAAAACTTGGCATTTAAGATTAAGCCTTGAAAAATAGGAGTGAAGGAATGGAGTTGTCATAGCAATGAGACAAGAAGCAGGGTGATATCATGCAACAGAAACCAAGGAGGATTAAAATTGCAAAAAAGGTATCAACAGCATCAACTGTGTAGAGAAGTAGGAATAAAACCAAGGAGGAAGGAAGGGTCAATGGACTTAGACAGCAGTGAGGAATCCTTGGTATTTATAAGAACACTGAGGCATAAACTGTGTGCCAGCTTTCAGGGGCTGTGGGAGGTGGGGGAAAGTGACAGAGAACCACTCATGTCAGAAGCACAGCAGTGAAAGGATGAAAACTGCTGGTAGAAAGATTTAGCAAAAGGTATTTCAAGATGGGGAAGAGCTATGCCTTTTTGAAAGTAGAAGGACCAAGTGAGGAGAAAAAGTTGGCAATATAAAGTCAGGCAGACTTGGACTAAAATTCTAACCCAAACTGTGTAACCTTGAGCAAGTTAGTTACTTCACCTCGTTGAGCTTTAGTTTCCTCATTTATAAGACAGCATGAGATCACCATGAGGAGGCAAACTGAGAGGTCAGTAACATGGTGCCTATAATGGGAAGGGGAGAAAGATTTCTCTGGAATATTCTTTGTTGCTTTAACCAAGCAGTAGAACTTATCAAAACCTTGACCTAAGTTAGGAAAAAGGGATTTCTCTGGAAAGAAGTTTAAATAGTCAAGCATTTCCTATTTTTCTGGTGACACTGTCCCCTGCTACTCCAGCTTACCACTCTTCTCGGCCAGCCCGCCATGGATGACCCTGGCTACCAGGATGTCCCCTGTCATCTCGTGGCGCTTGATGGTGGCTCCCTGAAAAGAGAACACAATGAGATTCCTCTTTTACAGGCCAAGTGTGCTGACTCACACCTATAATCTTAGCAGTCTGGAAGGCCAAGGAGGGTGGATTGTCTGAGCTCACAGGTTCATGACCAGCCTGAGCCAGAGCGAGACCTTGTCTCTAAAAATAGCCAGGGGTTGTGATGGGTGCCTGTAGGCCCAGCTACTCCGGAGCCTGAGGCAAGAGAACTGCTTAAATCCAAGAGTTTGAGGTTGCTGTGAGCTATGATGGCACAGCACTCTATGGAGAGAGAGAAAGTGAGATTTTGTCTCAAAAAAAAAAGAATCCCTCTTTTATCTCACTTGACCATTCTTCTGGTGGCTTCTCTCAATCAGTGTAGCTCTGGCTTTTCAGAGGATATTCATAACAATCAGGGAGAGAGAGGGTGACCACACAGTGCACTGAGGCCTATCTGTCATATTATGATATTAAAAGGAAAGGCCATGCAGCTTTGGCTTCTAAGTTCTCAATCCAACCACATAGACATAAAAAACAAACAAACCAAAAAACCCAGATCCTTCTAAAGATAAAGAAACCTTCCACAATTACAACCTAATCGAAGAACTATCCTTAGGATATAAAGTTAATGCCTTACTCAGTTTCTCAAAGAGGAGAAATACTTAGGCAAATGCATTGGAATGGAGTGAAATAAATGCACGTCAGAGAGCCGAATAAAACAAAATATATGCATCTTGTTTCTCATACAAGTAAGTCTTATAAGTCTTGTCTTTCTTTCAAAAAAGAAAAATGTTAAGCAGAAATCTTTTGTAAGTAAAAACATTATGACATGAAATAAGTTTGAAATCACGGGCAAAAATCATACAGTTTACATGCATTATTATCACTATATGAGAGGATTTCAAAAGTTTGTGGAAAATGGGTATTATGAAAAAACTACAGACGGATTTCAAAATGTTTTTTGCACCAAAACAAACTAATGCTAACTTGTTATAACATGTCTGAACAGGGTCTAGTTTGGTTCAGCTTAAATAATTCTGACTGAAAAACTTATGTTGAGCAAACTGTTCACTTAGTGGGTGTCAAAACCGTTGTCCCCAGATAAGCTTCAGACAAACGCAGAGCTTTCAATGAAAACTTTGAGCAAGTGGATCACGATGCTGAAGCATTTCTGTGAAGAGTTGTACCAGGAAAGGAAACATGGATTTACCAGCATGAAGGTGAAGACAAAGTCTAATCAAAGCAGTGGCTACCAAGAGGTAGAGTGGTCCAGTCAAAGTAGAAGCAAGTAAAGGTCATGGCAATGTTTTTTTTTTTTTTTTTTTTTTTTTTTTATACAAAAAGCATTTTGCCTCTTTAATTCCTGGGGGCTAAAGAATGATAAAATAAGATTAAGATAAGAGT
>CAUYPK010079540.1:0-10939 GCA_963574355.1 Loris lydekkerianus | reverse complement strand
GCATTTGGGTTTTTTCCATGATTTAGCAATTGTGAATAGGGCTGCAATAAATATTCTGGTTCAAATATCTTTGTTGTGATGTGATTTTTGGCCTTCTGGGTATATGCCCAGTAGAGGAATTACAGGATTGAATGGAAGGTCTATTTTTAGATCTCTAAGTGTTCTCCATATATCTTTCCAAAAGGAATGTATTAATTTACATTCCCATCAGCAGTGTAAAAGTGTTCCCTTTTCTCCACTTCCACGCCAACATCTCTGGTCTTGGGATTTTGTGATATGGGCTAATCTCACTGGAGTTAGATGATATCTCAAAGTAGTTTTGATTTGCATTTCTCTGATGATTAAAGATAATTGTGGTATATGTATACCATGGAATATTATGCAGCCTTAAAGAAAGATGGAGACTTTACCTCCTTTGTGTTTACATGGATGGAGCTGGAACATATTCTTCTTAGTAAAGTATCCCAAAAATGGAAGAAAAAGTATCCAATGTACTCAGCACTACTATGAAACTAATTTAGAGTTTTCACATGAATGCTGTAACCCATTTGCAACCTAGGAATAGGGGGAAGGGGGAAAGGGGGGGAGGAAGGGGGAAAGGGGGGGAGGGAGGGGGCAGGTGGGTGGAAGGAGGGGGATTGATGAGAATACACTTGTGGTGCATCTTACAATGGTATATGTGAAACTTAGTAAATGTGGAATGTAAATGTCTAAACACAATAACTGTGAAATTGCCAGGAAGGCTAACCAGTGTGATATAAACATGTCAACCAGTCAGTGAAACTAGTGTATGATGCCCCATGATCATATCAATGTACACAGCTATGATTTAATAAAAAAATAAATAAATAATAAAGAAAGAAAAAAGAAAATCTTGCATGTGAACATTCACAGCAACACCCCTCACAATAGCCAAAAATTCCCATACACTAGAATATTTTTTTATTTTTGAGACAGAACCTCAAGCTGTCACCCTTGGTAGAGTGCCGTGGTGTCACAGCTCACAGCAACCTCCAACTCCTGGGCTTAAGCGATTCTCTTGCCTCAACCTCCCAATTAGCTGGGACTACAGGTGCCTACCACAAGGCCCAGCTATTTTTTGGTTATAGTTGTCATTATTGTTTGGCAGGCCTGGGCTGGATTCGAACCCACCAGCTCTGGTGTATGTGGCCAGCGCCTTAGCCACTTGAGCTACAGGCACCGAGCCCCATACACTGGAATATTACTTGGCCATAAAAAGGAATGGAGCTGACACAGGCTACACCATGAGCCCTGAAACATCACACTGGCAGAAGCAACCAGACATGCAAGGCCACGAGGAGTGAGACTCCACCCATGTGACACACCCACGACATGTGAACCCAGAGGCAGACGTAGGTCAGCCGCCACCAGGGCTGAGGAGTGAACCTTCAGTGGGTATTAAGTTTCCTTCTGGGGTGATGACAGTGTCCAGAATTAGATAATGATGATGGTTGTACAACCTGTGAACATACTAAAAACTACTGAATTATTCACTTTAAAAGGATGAATTACTTGTGGCCTACGAAATCTATCTTGAGGTTTGAAAACTGCAGTGTAACAGATCACATTTATGTAGAGGCTGGAAGGAGGCCTGAAGAAAACAGAAGTCACCTAGGCAGAGCTCAGGATTCAGGAAATGCTTTTATTTTCCCAAGTTTCTTTCTTCCACTTTGAAATATCCTCATTTGAACAACCACCTTCCTAAAGACAGCAGCAACAAGTGTGGGAAGCAGCAGATGCTGAGAACATCTCCTGGTACAACCAGCAGGAACATATGAGGGGTCCAACACAGCATTCACACCAGGCTTGCCAGCCGGAAGCCTCTGCACCATTGGCCCCATTCTGCACCCAGCTCAGCAGCTTCCCTCTCCTCAGACCACTCAGGCCCCATGTCAATCAGCCCCATGCAAACGCACTACAAAGCACCCTGCTCCTTAGAGGGCCACAGAGATAAGGACAAGGACTGCTCTGAGTTCCCCTCACCACAATTACAGAAAGAAGCAGGTGCTGCCCACTGCCGGCCCCACCTTTGGGAGCAGGCCCAGGAAGCTTCCAGGCCTTGGCCCCAGGACACCCCACTCCACCATCCCACCCCCTGCACAACTTAAACTAGATTTCTCCTGTTCAGCACTAGAAAGGGCAACAAAACAGACAAGCAGAGAAAGGGCTTCAAGGGGCTGCAGCAGGGCACCTGTCCGCACCCCTCCAGGCCTGTGCTCCACATCAACATCAGAGATAGTTAACCCAACTGGCCCAGTGAAAGTTTCAAATCACCTGCTTCACTCCATTAGTGCTGGCTCCAACACCTATGCTTTATAACAAAATTAAGCAGGTGAGTACCAGAGACACCTGCCCCAACAGGCCGCAGCTATGTGGGCATGCTGCCCCCTGGTGGCGACTCTATACCCACTCACCGGACCTGGAGAGGACCTGTACTAGGTTCCAGTCACTTCCAAACAGCACCAACCATGCTCCATGGTCCCGAGTGAAGCACTGTCCCCCTGCTGTCCCCAGACTCCACAGCCGTGCCAAAGCCGTGCAGCTTACCAGGGCCTGCAGCGTCCCGTCCATGGCGATGACCCCCTCCAGGGTCTGGAAGGAGGAGCGGGCCAAGGTACACAGGCTCCAGTCCAGGAAACCAGCCATCTTCTGTTGTTTGACATCGGGGCGCGTGATGAATCTGCCAGAAGGAAAGATACAGCGGGTCACAGCCCACAGAGACCTCCTACACCAGGAGACAGCTCACATCTCCCAGGGCCCCTGCAGAGCTCACACCCCTCACCATGGCCCTCCAAACGGATGTCTGCTCTGCACCAAGTCCTGCTCTCCTCATCAGGTCCTCCCCAAAGAAATGAAGTTGCTGCCCAGAGCATAACCTTGCTTGGGTCACACAGGCCTCACCACTCAGTCCCCTTCCTAGACCCAGCTCCACATCCCTTAGTCTCAGGACCACATACACCCAACCCCGTGTCCTTGTACCACACAGGCCTGTTTCTGCAGCCTATCCCCTCATGCAGAGCTCCAGCTGTATCCCACAGTCCTTCTGTTGGACATAGCTTCACATTCCTCTGGTAGCCTGGCCTCAGCTGACCACCAAAGCCCCCAAAACGAAAGCCTGCACCCTCTTTCTTCTTCCACCAGGAGCCCTGCCCAAGTAACTTAAGACTGGCCCTGCCGGCTGGGCGCAGTGGCTCACGCCTGTAATCCTAACACCCTGGAAGGCCCAGGCAGGTGGATTGCTTGAGCTCACGAGTTGAAGACCAGCCTGAGCAAAAGTGAGACTCCATCTATACTAAAATAGAAAAACTGAGGCAAGAGGATCACTTGAGCCCAAGACTTGGAGGTTGCTGCGAGCTATGATGCCACAGCACTCTACCCAGGGCAATAGCTTGAGACTCTATCTAAAAAAAAAAAAAAAAAAAAAATACTGGCCCTGCCACAGAGTCCAGGGCAGGTCCTGCCTTCCCACCTCCCACAACTGACACTCAGGGGAGAAATATCAGGGTGAAGACAGGGCACAGCAATTTCTCAGAGCAGACAAAGGGATAGCTCCAAGGACGTATATGAGGGAAGCTGAAAATCCCAGTGGAAAAGGTGTGCCGTCCAAGGTGGCAGCAAGAGCCATAGCCCAGGGGCTAAAAGGAGCTCAAGGAATTCGAGGAAGCCAAAGAAGCTCGGATGTTTAGGAGCAGAGACCTGGGAGGCAAGAAGGGGTTGGCCAGGCTGTTGTGCAGGCCTAACTGGGGTGGGGGGAGAAGACCATGCTGTGCACACTCAATATACTGACTAAAGACAAGAAATACAGCTGGTAAACATGGGGAAAGGGACCCTCAACTCAGTCAACTCTTCCGATAACCGCTAAATTTAAACCCATAAACCGATAAATTTAAACCCATAAAACATTCATCCCACCTGGAAGGATTTATCAGTTCTGTGCAGACAGCTCATGACAATTTTAGTAACAAACTGGGAGGGCAGCGGTCTGAACGTCCAACAGGGGCAGAGGGACAGGTAAAGCTGCACACTCCTATCAGGCAGCCACGCGGTGGAGGACATGAAGCTCCGAGCCACTCACTGGCAGTGGCACAAACAGGCGAGCACAGTGACTCAGCCAAGACGGGCAGCACACAGCAGTCATACCCCACCAGTGAAGGAAAGTGGCTTTATTTTGTACTTCATATTTTATTTTCTAAAATACACATGATGTGGGCAGCGCCTGTGGCTCAAAGGAGTAGGGTGCCAGCCCCATATACCAGAGGTGGGGGGTTCAAACCTGGCCCCGGCCAAAAACTGCAATAAATAAATAAATAAAATAAAATACAAATGATCACTTTTTTGTTTTGGCCGGGGCCAGGTTTGAACCTGCCATCTCTGGCATATGGGGCCATCACCCTACTCCTTGAGCCACAGGCACTGCCCTCATGATCACTTTTATAATTAGAAAAAGATCTGCAATCCTTTTAAGTCCTTGATGACAGCACTTCTCCCCAGCTCCTCACTTGTGCCAGGGACTCACGGACTCCTTCCTCACACCTTCCAAAAGGCAGCTCCCCTTGCGGCCAGCTGCACACTTAGTGCCTGCTTTCCAAATGCCTGGGCCTGTGACCCAGCCCTGCATAGTCAAGGCTGCACACCCAAGTGTGAGGGGACTGGACAAAACCATCAAAAGGTGTGACAACCGACTTACACCAATGTAGAGGGAAAAATGCCAACTTTTCTAATGAATTTAACTATATACAGGTTTTTAATTAAATGTCATAAAATACTAATTTAGAAAAACTGCTTTCTTCTACTCTTGCATCTCACAGAACAGGCTGGTTCAGCCTCCAGGTGCATGTGTGGCATCTTTCAGACACCCTAGGCCTGCCATTTTGGCCATTTACCAGGCCCAGAGAAAACCATCATCCTGACTAGAGTGCAGCCATTGTTCAGCTAACACAGGGTATCAGGGATTTGCATCCTCAGCCACACTACCCATCCACCACTCATGAGCCAAACACACTAGGCTGCTGCCACCCCATGGGGCCAGGCCCCTGGCAGCCCCACCTGCACCCAAGGCTCAGCTATTCTGTGCCCATCAGTGTGTGCACTCCCTCACAGAAGACAGGATCCCCAGGTGCTTCATCTGTGGGTACGACACTCATGCCATACCCCAGATGATCCCTCAGCAGCCTGCATAGCCACAGGAACTTACCTGGACACGAGGACAGCAGCCGCATCTCGGGCCTTGTCACTGACCACCAAGTAGGACTACAAGAAAGTACAAAGGACAGGCACTGTCACACCCCAGGAGGCAGAGCTCAGGGACCCCCCCACAGCCAGCCCCACGCTTACTAGCTCTCAAGGGCCCAGGCACAGGAAGCTATAGGCAGAGACCAAATTCCAAACTTACACAAACCATCAACCTTGAACCAACAGCCACAGCTACCAACTGCCACACTGATCCAGAGCTTGTGGTCAGAGCCCCTTGACACACATGTTCACAAAAACAGGGCAGGAAAACAGAGCACAGGTGATACCCAATTGCAACAGCAATCAGAGCATTCACGAGACCCGACACACCCCCACCACTCCCAGCCATGGGGATCCTTTAGCATTTTAGTATCCAGACTAGTCAGAAAGCCCCATTCAAATGCAAGAGGACCTAATTTATCACAAATGCCTAGACATTTTTAGGGGGCCCTGCCTTAAGAGACTTCCAATTCTCAACTAATTTTGTTTTTCCAAATGACACACTTAGATATTTTTTTCTGAGGCAATCATATATAGAACACCAGGACTTTAGAAACTGCAGTCCCTCTCGGTAAAGGAGTAAAGGAAGAGCATACGATGACCAGCACGGAGGGCTCTTCATGGCCACGTGAACGTGACACAACAGAACTAGAAACAAAACGTCCACCTATGGAGGCATTTTTTAAATTAGAGTACATTGGAGTACCTTGTCCCTTCACCCTTACATGGAGCTTTTCTTCTCTCAGAGTTTATGAGGGGACACTTACTAACAGGACTCTCAGAACAGTCTGTCATGGGCCTTTTTCTAGAGGGGCAGTAATGGACAACAGAGACTCCAGAGTCTCCTGCCTGGGCTCAAGTCTGGACCCACCATTTTTTTTTTTTTTTCTTTTCTTTGAGACAGAGTCTCACTTTGTCACCCTCAGTACAGTGCTGTGGCATCACAGCTCACAGGAACCTCCAGCTCTTGGGCTTAGGTGATGCTCTTGCCTCAGTCTCCTGAGTAGCTAGGACTACAGGTACCCGCCACAACGCCCGGCTATTTTTTTTGTTGCAGTTTGGCCAGAGCCAGGTTTGGACCCGCCACCCTCAGTATATGGGGCCGGTGCCCTCCTCACTGAGCTACAGGCACCGCCCTGGACCCACCATTTATGAGCAAAGCACATTACTTTTTTCTATGCCTTCGCCACCTCAGTTAAATGGGGGTAAAAACTGCTAACTACCCCATAAAACAGAATTAAATGTCTACTAATCACAGATTCATATGGTTAATCATATTAATCAATGATCTACAAATCAATTTACAGATGAAATCTATAAATGATCAATTAAAGAATAACCTATGAAAAGTGTTCAGAACAGGGCCTGGTACACAGCAGGCTCTCCAGGAATGCTGACCACTGCTGTAGATGCAACAGGCAGACCACGAGATGGCTGTGTCTCTCCTCCTGGCGTCTGCGCCCCGCGTCAAGCCTCCCCTCATGTGGGTGTGCAATGATTCACTTCTGATCAGCAGAAGCTGGCAAAGGGTTCTCGTGTCACTTCCATCATCAACCATAGGTCATTGTGACTTCTGTTTCACTAGCAGAACCCTCTCCCTTGCTGATTTTGATAGAATAAACTGCCAGGTTGGAGGGGCCCATGTGCCAAAGAACTAAGACAACAAAACAGGCCAGCAGCCAGACAGCCTGCGCAGACCCTGCTTAAGTCCAGACTTAAAGCAAAGCACCAGGCCAGCCAGGGTCCTGACCACAGAAACCAGGTAAGGATGCAAGTGTGTTGTGTTAAACACTCAAGTTTAGGGCAATTTTATGTAGCAATAGGTAACTAATACAATAAGTTATGGTATATGCATAGTATTTGCAGCAGGAAAAGTTTGAGGAAAATATAAAACTGTTATCTTTTGGCACTAGAATTTGACATATTTTAGTGTAATATTTTTGTGGTCTGTATTTCTGAATTTTTCTTCAATGATCATTATGGTATATGTTTTACTATGAACTAAATGTAAAATGAGTACTTTTCTCTTCCTATTGACCCTGAAACCTCTCTCCACCATTATGCTCAATAGACTATTTGTATCATCAACAAAGAAATGAAATTTGTTAAAGTAATTCAACCTGATCCCTAACTATTAGGATTTCAAAATAAGTTATGAAGTAGAATTTTATCCCACTGCAAAACAGCAGTTGAAGAAACATAGGGCTACTGAAAGCTTCCCTAACTGACTGCTTCCATAATTGACTGCTGAGCATGAGGAAGCCAGATGAGCCTCACTGCCTGCGAGTCATATTTACCTGTGCGATTTGGAGAATACGGTCCATGATGGACATTCGCGTTTGCCCAGGTTGGGTGAGGAGGTTCCCGTCAAGACGTGAAAAATCGAAAGGGATCAGGCAGGTCACAGACAGCCACAGTAAGAGCATGTAGCGGGTCTCCCAAGTCTAAGAAGTCAAGACACAGTAATAAAGATTCCTGACACAGGTCACCCCACACCCTTCTTACAGTCGGCCACGCTCCCTGCCCACCCAATGCCCTGAAGGACCTTCAAAGGCCATCGGCTCAGGGTCAGGGATGCAAGCCACCTGTCAGCTCCTCCCACATCCCAGGGTCACCACCATGCACACCCATTGTCCCACCGTCCTCACTTAGCTGACTCAGCAGACAAAAGAAACATCAAAGTGAACAAACAAAAATCATAATGCATAGTATCATGGCTTCTCCTCACTAGCACATTTCAACATGCAAATCTGCCTTTCAGGAAGTGAAAACATTAAAAAAAAACAATCGGGTGGCACCTATAGCTCAGTGGGTAGGGCACCGGCCACATACACAGAGGCTGGTGGGTTTGAAGCCAGGCCAGGCCTGCTAAAACAACAACTGCAACAAAAAAAAATAGCCGGTATTGTGATGGGCACCTGTGATCCCTGCTACTTGGGAGGTTGAGGCGAGAGAATCACTTAAGCCCAAGAGTTTGAGGTTGCTGTGAGCTGTGACACCACAGCACTAGTCTACCCTGGGTGACAGCTTAAGACTCTGTCTCAAAATATAAATATAAATATATATATAAAAGACTTTAAAAAAAATTCTCAACTTACGGTAAAAAAGAGAAGTGCCTTTATTTTCAGTAACCAATAACACAACACTGCAGTTTAGAAATGCAATCCTGCCAGTGGGGGCACCAGAGGTACCCTAGAAAGGTCACCAGGACCAGAAGCAGGGAGATGCTCCCACCAGTCCGCAGCGCTGACCAGACATGTCCATATCCAGAGGACTCCAAGACACTGGTAACAAACCTCACCCTCTGAACATGCACCGTGCAGGCAAGAGCCTGACTGCAGGCCACTGCCATCCTGGGAAAGGCTACAGGCAAAGTGGGCCCTTGGCCAGCACTCAGGAAGGGGTTTAGTCCAGATTCCCACTGAGCCCTAACTAAGGAGGTGCCCACGGCCTCGGATTGTTTGTACTGGCCCAGGTTCACGCTGGGCACCTGCTCTCCCTCTGGAATCTGGAATTCTGTCCCATGTTAGGCAGAGGTATCCACAGGACCAGACCCCAGTAAAAGCCCTGGAAACTGGATCCCACATGCGCTTACCTGGAGGAGGCAGCACACACAGGACCCCCCCAGAGGAGACCGGGAGCTTAAGCCTGCTGCCCCGGACTCCGTCCCATATGCGTTTTCCTTTGCTAATTTTGCTTTGCATTCTTTTGCTGTAACAAATCATAGCCAAGAAGGGAAACATAGGTCGAGTCCTATGAGTCTTCCTAGAGAACCATCAAACCTGAGTGTGGGCTTGGGAACCCCCAACAGTTATATCTCCAGTAAAAACATACATGGACAGTGACAAACTCATCATCAAATCTGTACCTAGGCACAGTTCTTCATAAAGGGCTTATTTTAAAGGAAATAACTGGAAGCACCATGTATAGAGAAGAAAGCAAAAATAAAAGAAGTGACACAACATGAGGTAAAACGGAGGGCCCAGGAGGATGCCAGGTGCCAGCGCAGGTGCACAGCAGCGAGCAGGTATGCAGAGAGGGAGCAGCACTCACCTCGTGGTCCTTAGGGTTCTGCCCTGTGAACAGATCTAGAACAGGCTCCACATCAGCCACTTCATGAGGGAGTAAACGAAGAACTATTTTATATCCTCGAACCTACCAAATTAAGAGACACTGAGTTACTCCCAAATTAGAAAATGCAGAGAGCAGCAGAATTATCTTTTTCCTCTCATTAAAAATCACCACCATTGGCCAACCATGGTGGCTCATGCCTGTACTCCTAATCACTTGAAACCTGGAGTTTGAGATCTCTACAGAAAAGAAATTAGAAATTAGCCAGGAATGATGGTGGCACCTGTAGTCCCAGCTGCTCAGGAGGCTAAGGAAGGATCGCTTGAGCCCAGAGTTTGAAGCTGCAGTGAGCTGGGATTATACCACTGCTCTAGCCTGGACAACAGAGGGAGACCCTGTCTCTTCAAAACAAAACAGGCTGGTCTGAGTGCAGGGGTGTTTACAACTAATTGATACAGATCCCTTTGTTCCTTCTCCACTCCCACTGCTTCACTTGACCAGCCTTTAAAAAGAAAAAATCCCACCTATGCCACCCAATGATCAAATCACGTTATACTACAGTGATACAAACTAGCAACACTAAAGCAACAAGAAAGCTATCCTTGTTTCTTTAATCATTCATTCATTAAATATGTTCTATCCTAATCTAACAAATCCTATACATGGCTCAAAAATACAGACACATCACAAACTAAAATTACTTGATTCCACTTTGATTGTCCTCTGACATTTATGAAGAATGAGTACTAGAGAACCCCAAAGATTCCTAAATACACTAATATTTCCCGAAAACGCAGTTATCACCCCTCAGGAGGAATGCTACACTCGAACAACCAAGCTGCAGAGGAGCAAGGATGCTGGGCAGCTGACCCACACATCAAAAGTGCCACAATTTTTAACCCCTGAAAACTACAAGCCCCACCTCGAGCCACTCCCATGGTCAAAATTGCCAACAAGGGCTGGGTGCAGGGGCTCACACCTGGAAGCCGAGTCGGGAGGACCACTTAAGGCCAGGAGTTTAAGTCAGCCTGAGCAAGAACGAGACTCCATCTCTACTAAAAATAGAAAAAAAAATTAGCTGGGCCTGTGGCAAGTGACTATAATCCCAGCTACTTCAGAGGCTGAGGCCAGAGGATTCCTTGAGGTCAGGAGTTTGAGGCTGCTGTGACACTACAGCACTCCAGCTCAGGTTACAGAGTGCAGCTCAGGTTACAGAGTGAGACTGTCTCAAAAAAAAAAAAAAAAAAAAATTGGCTCGGTGCCTGTGGCTCAAGCAGCTAAGGCGCCAGCCACAAACACCTGAGCTGGTGGGTTCAAATCCAGCCCGACCCGCCAAACAACAGTGACGGCTACAACCAAATTAAAAAAAAAAAAACAAATACCGGGCATCGTGGCAGGCGCCTATAATCCCAGCTACTTGGGAGGCAGAGGCAGGAGAATCACTTGAGCCCAGGAGTTGGAGGTTGCTATGAGCTGTGATACCACAGCACTCTACCCAGGGTGACAGCTTGAGGCTCTGTCTCAAAAAAAAAAAAAAAAAAAAAAAAAAAATAAAATGGCACAAAAAATTTGTGGGGGCCGCACAATAGTTATCCCCCCCAAACTTTGTCGAACC
>CAUYPK010079539.1:0-10628 GCA_963574355.1 Loris lydekkerianus | reverse complement strand
GAGATTCACCTCTCATACAGCTCATTAGAAAGGTCATCTTGTGTTTTCAATATGAAACATTTCATATGGTAAAATCCAATCCCAAGACTTCTTGGATTCAGTCTTCACACACTTTTAAGCGTGACTTTTATTTGGTACTGAATATAGTTCAGTCTACATACGACTTCACTTCAAAATTATGTGGATACCATCACCATTTTCAGCTGCAGAAAAAGAAAAATTATTTTTTTAATCAGGCTTAGGAAATCAAGACTACTATGTTGAAAACACCCTGAAATCTACAACATCCCTCTCCAATTCAGGTTACCTTTAAATAATTACAGAGAAAAAAGCAGATTACTTTGCTTTAGATCTTCTTCCCTAAGACAACTTCATGTACACATTCCCTGTTTAGACATTATATTCCTTCATGCCTGGCCCATACTGCTTGCCAGTTCTCAATACATAAGGGGAGCAAAACAAAGCTAGGGCACATGAAAATACTGTGCAAAGTCAGAGGACAAAGTCAACATTATGCAGAATATACAAATGAAATGAGGGTACAAGGCCAAGCGCAGTGGCTCATCCCTGTAATCCTAGCACTCTGGGAGGCTGACACAGGTGGATTGCTTGAGCACACACAAAAAAGCTGAATGTTGGCACTTGTAGTCCCAGTTACTTGGGAGGCTAAGGCAAGAGGATCGCTTGAGCCTAAGAGTTTGAGGTTGCTGTGAGCAATGGTGCCATGGCACGCACTCTGAGGACAAAGTGAGACTCTGTCTCAAAAAAAATAAAGGAGGGTATGCAAATATATACATCCATCTCTTCTGGAAAATATCTGTCCTTGTCAGAGGTAGATTTGTAACAATTAAAAAAACGTGTCACTACTTTAAGGCTGGGCATGGTGGTTCACAACTATAATCCCAGTATTTTGGGATGCTGAGTTCAGAAGATCACTTGAGGCCAGGAGTTCAGGGTCAGCCTGGGCAACACAGTGTGACCTTATTTCTCCAAATAATGTAAAAATTAGCCAGGCATGGATCTATATATAGTCCCAGTTACTTGGGAGGCTGAGGCAGGAATATTGCTTGAGCCCAGAAATTCAAAGTTACAGTAAGGAATGTTCACGCCACTGCAGTCGGGCCCTGGCAACACAGCAAGACCCCATATTTAAAAAAAAAAAGGAACCTTTTGCTTGATGGTCTAGTGTTTCTCAGTAAATGGGGAGAAGCAGTCCAGGCATTCACTAATACCATATATACTTGAGTATAAGCCGAGTTTTTGCGGCACAAAATTTGTGCCAAAAAACCCGAACTCAGCACAAATTTTGTGCCAGAAAAACTTGGCTTATACTCGAGTATATGGGTAAATGAATTTTTTCAGGAGGACGAAGTATGAAAAACAGTAAACTGAGACTGAAGGAGAAATCCTGTGATACCTAACACCACACCAAAAGTACCCCACTGATTCAAAGAACACAACTATATATAGATTACAGGATGTATCTTTATAAGATAATGTGAGTTTTATAGGGTAAAACCTGTATTGCAGCGAGAAGAAAAGATTGAGCCAAAGGGTTCCATGCATTTCGTTTTGTTCAAGATACAGTGAACACCAGAAGCAAAGTGCTCACTAGGATACTGGCTGAATGAACTGAGATTTTTTTCCCAGTTACTTAAAAGGACTGACTCCTTTTCCTCAACTTTTAATTTCTATTACAACCACTAGAAATATTCTCAATTCAAACTCTTTTTAACATCCATCATTTTTAAGAGTAAACACACAAAAGGGCTGCTAATTAGAGGCACACGTTGTCTTTCATGATTCTAGCATTTCAAAACACACAAAGTACCTTTTACCGTGGAGAATAAAAAGCAACTCTCATCTTGAAAGTTCTGAACCATCTAGAAGGATAAAGCAAATGCATAAGTGTAATTAACATCCACCTGTCTTAATTGACTAGAAATGATTTCAAATAGTAAAGGAAAATGTCAATCTATATTTTCCTCCTCAATGGCCAAAATGATCATTTTGAAGGCAGTGAAGCAGTCGAAGCGTGCACTGCCTGCACTGCCCTGTGCTAACTGTCTGCCCACAACAGGCACTGAGAGATTGGTTCAGCCTCCTGTGTGATCCACAGGGAAGCATTTTCTGCCAGGTCCCATGAATAATAACTAACAAAAATTGCATGATGTACTCTTTTTTTTTTTTTTTTTGCAGTTTTTGGCCAGGGCTTGGTTTGAACCCGCCACCTCTGGCATATGGAGCTGGCGCCCTACTCCTTTGAGCCACAGGCGCCGCCTATGATGTACTGTTCTATCTTTACTTGCTTGTCCCCAAACGCTGCAGGAAACACTGAGGAAAGTTACAATTCTGAACTTAATTTTAGTCAACAAATCACTGAGAAAGAGAGAACACATCTAAGGCCTTCCCTCATAAAAAGGGCAAAGGAACTTCTACTAACTCTAGGGCCCCAGTTAGGTATCTAAATTCAAAAGGGCTGTACAGGGAGGCTGAGCCAATTTTCTTTGACTTATATTCATTATCACTAGGATGCCTAAAAGTCTTGGTTATAAATTCTTACAAATTTTGATTCTCAACTCTTTAAAAATGATTCTGGTTAGTATTTGCAAAGGGGGTCAACTAAATTCTTCTACAGTTCTGTAACAGTATATATAAAAGTAAACACCAGTGTGAAAGGGAAGAGCAAATGAGCATGTCATTTGATTTACCTGATCACTAACAAGAATGTGAATACCAGTGGGACCCTGTCTGTAAACCTGGTTAATTTGATGGAAAGGAATATTAAACACCAATGCAAGTTTTCGAGCAACTTCTGAGGCAATCATTTCTTCCAAGTAGATTGCATGGTAAACTGAAATTAAAAAAAAAAAAAAAAAAAGACAGCATTTTAATTGTTTTCTACCTAATTTATAGGAAGATCACATCTTTCAAAGTACCAAAAAAAAAAAAAATTAATAGAAATAAACCAACATTTCTTTCCCCCCTTACTACCTTAAAATCTCCAATTACTCACCTGAAATATAAAAATAAATTATTTATATTCACACATGTAATTTACTAAACATTAACAGTAATCCCCATATAAAATGACTCAAGGTTTTAATTTTTTATATTTATATTTTAATGATTATGGAATCTCATGTATTCAAAATTTAAAAAGAGGAATTAGCTGCAAATGGGCATAGGAGAACTTCTTAGGGTAGTAGGATTCAAACTAGATAGTGGCAATTGCTGTAAAACTGTAAATTTACTAAAATGTCACTGAATTTATAATGGGAGGACTGTAAAGTATATAAACTGTACCTGAAGAAAGAAGTTTTTTAAAAAAAACATGTATTTCTATCAATATATAAAATAAAGATCCCTGAAACGATCATAGGTTTTGATCCAATAGTTCTACTAGGAATTTATCCTGAAGAATAAAAGCTGTCTGTACATACCCCTCACACACACAAATTTAAATTAATGTAAAGGAAACACTATAAACAATGAAGCCTGATTCTTCTTTACAGAAAGTCCAAGCCACATCCCATCCAGTGATCTGCGTCTCTGTTACACATAACTCAGCAGCAATGTCCACAGTGCACATCTGCAGTGAGTCTCACCCTCACAGTCTGCTTGATACTGATTGAGTCCAGACCTGAATCAGGAGTATTGCTGTTGAGAACTTTGCTTCCTCAAACAAGGAGTTTTTTGTTGTTGTGTGGGTTTATAAGTACATAAATCTTTGCTAATTTTGTAGGTCAGAATTTGGAACTAAAATTAGGGTAAGACTATAGAAATCCAGAAAAGGGGTCACCAAACCACAGCTAGTATAGGTCAATTCCTACCCTCCATTTATTTTAAATGATGTTTTACTGGAACATGGCCACTCCTTATTATTTACATATTGTCTATGGCTATTTTGCACTACGATGGCAGAGCTGAATCCAAAAGAGACCTGATGGTTTAAAGATTTGGAAATACTTGCCACTGGGTTTTTTATGGAAAAAGTTCTGCTGACCTGTTATCTAAATTCTCCAGAACTTCCACACTTCCCTTCACAAACACTCATATTTGATACAGCTTCCAAAATATTACAATCTTTTCCATGTATAAATGATAAATATAAGAACTCAATGATACATGAGTCTTTTGTCCTTTAAGACTAAGATTGTTTCCTTAGTCTTAAAATTCACAGCTCTTGAAGTTAAGGTGTTACTTAGAAAGGAGGCTCATGATATTGCTGCTCTCCTAATTTGTCAGTAAAATTCAAACCACAAACCATTTTTCAGTGCTTTATTAGGGTAAATAATTGTCTCTTTGAATTCCATAACACATCTTACTCTGAAAAGATACGTGTTGCTTTATATCCATGTTACAAATAAGAAAATACATGCTTTTAAAAAATGCTCACCTTTTTTAAGGGCTATATTGGGAGGGGGCAGAATTTTAATCTCTGCTCTAATCCAGCAATATAGTGTACAATTAAGAAACCCCTCAGAATGGTAGGCCTCCCAAGATTCAGATAGAAAATCTCGCAGGGGTCCTCAAACTTTTTAAACAAGGGGCCAGTTCACTGTCCCTCAGACCATTGGAGGTCCGGACTATAGAGTTTCCTTTGCCTAGTTGGTAGAAGGAAGGGGACAGCCCTCCTTTCTTCTTAAGCCATCAATTTTACATTTATCATTTCAGTAAATTTGAGATTAAAAACAAAAAAAGCCAGGAAAATCTCGAAGTGTTCAAGCTAGTTTTTCACTTGTTAGGTATTTCTGGCATAAAGGACCAAATTAAAAAGAGAGCCATAGCGTGGCTGAAATAACAGAGGAATGATGCTAGTTTCCTCTTCTCCCATGTAGTAGGCCCTGGGGCTGCAGCCTCACTGGGGTCAAGGCTCCCACACCAGCAACTTAGCAGTCTCGATATGGCAAGAATTCATCAGAAAGGAAGTGACAGAATCAAGATAGCCTCAATACTCACCATAGGGTGCCCCACTGCCACCTTCCCCTCCACTGCCTGCAGCTTGCTGCTGCCCCTGCAGTGCTGTGTTGCTTGGCTGTTCCCGGCAGACGTAGATGGTTAAACGGGGCCTAACCGACCTGCAATTAGAAGACACCACTGATGAGCCCAGGAGAGAAAAAGCTGCCTTACCTTACTGCTTGCTTATACAAATGACAACTACAGGATCTAAGTTCTATCCCCTTATGAGAACTTTATGATGTTATTTCATTATACAAATTAATTTTCTAATAAAAATATAAAAACCACACACCTCACACCAACTATCACAGGTGGTCTAACATGATGATCCAGACTCTAAACCATTGAGATGGTCTGTCAGATGCTGGTAAATTTAAGTTTCAAGATTAAGTCAGCAATTTACAATCAGTAAGATTCAAATTTTTATGGAATTCTCATACCACAAGAATAGAAATAGCAAGATAGTAAGTGGATCTTAAAAGCTAGCACATTACAATTCTATCATTTTAATGACAATTAGTTTACATTTGCAATAGCTTTAGTGATAGTCATGACCTTGAAAACCATAGATTCTGTATAGCTCACCTAAATTAGAAGTTTTGTTTTCTTGGCAACAAACCCAGTCGTCTTCAAGAAATCAGTACTGCCCATGTGCATTTCTACAGTCTTACAGTCTACCTCTGCCCTCATCAGTGCCTGCATCATATCTGGGCCTGCCCTGAAGGTGTACACAAAAGTCTTCTTGTGAGCACGAAGCTGCCAATGCTCGACGGCACACAAAGGCACACGCCAACCTAGCGTGGAAACACACTGCCCAAACTCCCCACACCATCAAAGGTACATTCTTATTTCAAGCAAAACAGTTCACAGTATTTTACCTTGACTTCAGTGAATTATAGAGCCGAATTCCATCGGCTGCACCACAAATTTGAACTAAATCCTCCTTTGTTAGTTTTAGTAAGTCGGCACCTGGAGAACAGCAAAGAAACTCTTCAAATAAATGGAAAAGAAATAAACAGAATTGACTGCTTTACAGGTGTCTGTCTTCACTCAGTTAAATGTCTTTCAGAACAATCACAGATATCCTGAACGTACGCTTACACATGAACAACACAAGACAAGACATACATAGCTGTCCCTCTGGGCCAGAAAATCTGGCGTTTCCATGTCCTGCATCACAAAGGAGCTTAGAAGCCCAGAGGCTGGTCAGTCCAATCAGTGAACAGGACCTGTAGAGGAAGGTTTGTTCCCAATGCAGATTTTACTCCCTACCCTACTGAGTGGCTGGGTTCTAGCTGTGTACAGAAATAAGATTCTAACCCCAGACAGATAAACCTTGAGATCAACCAGACCAATGTTTTACTTTACAAAAGTCAGGAGGGAAGTCCAGAGTTAGACTTGCTCAAAGTCTGACAATGAGTTGGGAGCAGAGTTAGGACTAGGCTTCTTTCTATGGAAATAGGCAGTATGAAGTCATTCTGTAACACAGTTCTTCCACAGCAGCCAATTCTTTCAGGATAGCATAGCCGAGAGCCACACTTTATATCTGAAGACTTCTCTCCCGAGCACATGCTCGTGTCATTTACAAGGGTAAATGTCCCTCTCAAAAGGTTTCCTGTGATACCACTTGGAGAAGCACTTCTTGATACCTTTTAAATTCCATGTAAACACTTCCTTAGCTTAGTATGTAAGAAAAAAAACTTAACCTGAGTACATTCATACCATGAAGTACTACTCAGCATTTCGAGTGTCAAGGATGTGACAGCTAGGATTTGCTTTGAAGTGCCACAGAAAGCAGGACTAACCAAAGACTGGCAATTTCTGAAGCTGGGGGTTGGTTATGGGGGAGTTCGTCATATTCTCCTCTCTATTTATGTCTGAAAGCGTCTATAATGTTCTGTTCTACTTTTTATAATACTAACAGTCGGAATACAGTTTATTGGGGAAATTAAGATGCTTTGGGGATGAAGACATGACTTCCATGACAAACATCCATTTATATATATGAGAAGATAATGGTGTTGTTGTTCTGATTTTAAGGGCTTGAATGTGAGAGCCTAATAAATTTCAGGTTTGTCAAAAAAAGTAAAGACCAGAGAAGTACATTTTCTATGAGACATGAGCATTGATGGAGCTGTTGTATGAGGTCAGGTTATCAGATAGGCTCTCTGTCTCTTCTGACCAGAGATGTGTGTGCACACCCTTAACTCACACAGAGAACCAGACAGATGACTACATGTATAACCCTTCCTGAAATGGGAATGCCCAAAGAGGCTCACAGCAACAGGCCTCAGTCTCCTCACCCTTCTATTATTAGCCGTGTGACTCGGGTGATGTGCCAAAGGGGTACCATGGCCAGCTCTCCATTCACCTTTTCAGAGGAAGCCTCCAGGGTAAGGAAAGACAGGCCAAGCCTTGAGCAGTGAAAGGAGCTTAGAGCTCTTCAGACAGAAATGTATTAACTGGCTCGGTGCCTGTGCTCAGTGGATAGGGCACTGGCCATATACACCGAGGCAGGCGGGTTCAAAACCTGCAGGGCCTGCTAAACAACAATGACAATTGCACAACAACAAAAAAGTAGCCGAGCATTATGGTGGGTGCCTGTAGTCCCAGCTACTCAGGAGGCTGAGGCAAGAGAATCACTTAAGCCTCAGAGTTTGAGGTTGCCATGAGCTGTGATGCCACAGCACTCTACTAAGGGTGATGCAGTGAGACTGTCTAAAAAAAAAAAAAATAAAATAAATAAATAAATAAATAAATAAATAAATATATATATATATATATATATATATACACACAGACATATATATTTGCCTAATAGGAGTAACCTGGGTTACTCCTCAGTTCCAACTGACCCATAGCTTTTTCTGTGTTATACTTTTCATCTGCCTTCCTTTTACAAGCATGCAAGATATCTCCCCATCCTGAAATTTTCGTTTCCAATTTTCACACATAAAAGGCTTTACTTAATCACATAAAATGTGGACACCAGCTAGCAAATGACTTCCATCTGGTACTTTGATTTTTAAAGAGACAAACAGCTACGTGGGAAGTAAACATACAAACATTTCAATAAATGGCATAACAGGAAACCATATTCTTTGAGAAATAAAGCTTTCCTTCATGCTGAGTGTGTGCGCACATATGTTCTGTCCTCTGGAAGGGATCAAGCTGCATGTTAATGTTTGTTTCCTACACTGCAGGCGTAGGAAAGCACACTGCCACTTTACTGTTACTCAGCACTTCTCAGGACACATTGGTAGGTGTTGTCTGGGAAAAGAGTCCCATGGCCAAGTTTGTTTGGGAATTGCTGCTGCCCCTGCCCCACCTAGTCTGTCTGTTACTGTTCCTCTAAACAAGGTTCTCATAGCCCCACACTTAGAGAAGCACTATTTGGTACCTTTTAAAATACTCTCAGCTTACTATGCAAGACAAAAACTTATGTATATAAAAAACATCCAAGTACATTAATACCACAAAATACTATTCAACAATAAAAAAGATTCAACTACTGATACACTCAATGACTTAAGTGGTCACTATGTTGAGTAAAAAAATGCCAAGCTCAAAAGGTTATATACTGTATGATTTCATTTATATGACATCCCCAAATGACAACATCATATAAGTAGAATACAATTTAGTGGTTGCCAGGGATTGGGGATGGTAAAGGAGGTGTATGGGTATGACTCTATAAATGGAGCAGGAGGGAGATCCTTGTGGTCATGGCATAATTCTGCATCTTAACTGCAGTGGTGGTGACAACATGACACAGAAGTACATACCCATGGTGGACTGACATCGGCTTCCTGGCTTTGATATTGTACTATAATTACATGAGAAACAGGGAAGAAACACTGGAACCTACTAGCTTTGTAACTTACTGTAAGAAAATTACTTCAAGATAAAGTTAAAATGAAAAGGCTACTGCACAGAACTATATGAACATATACACAAATGAGTGCCTACTCACTAACTCTGGTTAAACTATAGATTTGTACCAGTGTGAATTCCCTAGCTATAAAAGTGAATAGTAACAGGTATGCAAAATATTACTATAAGAAGAAAATGGGTGACAGATTCACAGAACTTCCCCATTACTTGTCCATGTGTTTTTTTTTGTTTTGTTTTGTTTTTGCAAATTCATACCTATCTATAAGTATTTCAAAATTAAAAGGTTAATTCAAGCACAGAAACAAACAAAACACTCTTACATGTGTATAAACACATACACATACCTGAAAAATTAGAAAACAGTCTTGTGTAGGAAGAGAACCTGTTTTTGAGCAACCACTGCTGTGTTTCCTGGATCGTGGCTGAAGGCTGGATTTGCTGTTAAAGAAAATGAACATGAAAGAAGCCATTCAAACTTACAAAAATAACCTCACACTGGCGTTATATAGAGCATTTAAACAAAACACAGAAAGCCTCAAGAGTTTGATGTAAAAAAACACCCAAGAAGAACATAAGTCTGACTACTTAGCAACCCAGGTAATAACTCATGTCCTTATCAGAAATTTAAAAATGCAGGGTCCTGAAGGCATTAATAGTTTAAAGGAAAACATACTTACTTCACCAGAGGCCTGTGAAACTCCATCTCCCTGATGATTTGGAGAAGAAGAATTGCTGAGGAGAAAGGAAAAGGAAAGAAAAAGATGGTTTTACTTTGTGTGTGTGACACACACACATTTTTTAAATTGAGACATGACAGGCTGTTAAATCACTAAACCATTAAAACAGGGCAACATTGTGGAAGAAAGCTATCTAAATTTGCAACAAAAATGCGAACCAAACAGGTTAGAGTGAGGATATAAGATTGTGCTGCCTTCTTTATCCCTTCTAACAAGAAATTTAAGTTTTCTGAAACAAAAGGATTCCCCCAATTATCTCCAGGGATGCCCCCCAAATGAAGAATACGCATTCATTTTAGTTAGGGAAAAAAATATGAAAAATAAAATTAGGTACATAGCTGAAAAAAAAAATTTAAGAAAATCATGAGCTATAAGAAATGGTATAAGAAGCTTGGTGCCCTAAGCTCAGTGTAGGGCTCCAGCTACATACACTGAGACTGGCGGGTTCCAGCCCGCCCCAGGCCTGCTAAACAACAATAAAATTGCAACCAAAAAAATAGCCTGGGCTCAGCGTCTGTAGCTCAAGCGGCTAAGGCGCCAGCCACATACACCAGAGCTGGAGGGTTCGAATCCAGCCTGGGCCTGCCAAACAATCACAGCTACAACCAAAAAATAACCAAGCATTGTGGTGGGCGCCTGTAGTCCCAGCTACTTGGGAGGCTCAGGCAAAAGAATCGCTTAAGCCCAGGAGTTGGAGATTGCTGTGAGCTGTGATGCCAGGGCACTCTACCCAGGGTGACAGCTTGAGGCTCTGCTACAAAAATAAAAAATAAAAAAAGTAGTACAACCTTTCTGGAAGGAAGTATGGAGAAACCTCAAAGCACTTAAAGCTAGACCTCCCATTTGATCCTGGAATCCCATTACTGGGCATCTACCCAGAAGGAAAAAAATCATTTTATCATAAGGACACTTGTACTAGACTGTTTATTGCAGCTCAATTTACAATCGCCAAAATGTGGAAACAGCCTAAATGCCCACCAACCCAGGAATGGATTAACAAGCTGTGGTATATGTATACCATGGAATACTATTCAG
>CAUYPK010079538.1:0-13015 GCA_963574355.1 Loris lydekkerianus | reverse complement strand
TAGGGATTGCGTTAAATCTATAGATTGCTTTGGATAGTATGGATATTTTAACAATGTTGATCCTTCCCAGCCCTGAGCATGGTATGACTTTCTATTTGTTAACATCTTCAGCTATTTCTTTTCTCAGAGTTTCATAGTTCTTTCTATAGAAATCTTTCACGTCCTTTGTTAGGTAAATTCCCAGTTATTTCATCTTCTTTGGCACTACTATAAAAGGAATAGGGTCCTGGACATACTTTCAGCTTGACTATTGTTGGTATATATAAAAGTTACTGATTTATTAGTATTGATTTTGTATCCTGAGATGCTGTTGTATTTCTTGGTCACTTCTAAGAGTTTTGAAGTTGAGTCTTTGGGATTTTCTAGGTATCAGATCATATCACCAGTGAAGAGTGAGAGTTTGATCTCCTCTGACCCTATTTGGATAATCTTCATCACTTTCTCTTGCCTGATTTTGTTGGCTAAGACTTCCATTACTATATTGAATAGCAGTGGAGACAATGGGCATCCTTCCCTTGTTCCTAATCTGAGTGGAAATGTTTTCAGTTTTACACCATTTATTATATTGGCTATGGGTTTGCTGTAGATGGCCTCTATTAGTTTAAGAAATGTCCCTTCTATGCCTATTTTCTTAAGTGTTCTGATCATGAAAGGATGCTGGATAGTATCAAAGGGCTTTTCTAAGTCAATTGAGAGAAATCATATGGTCTTTGTTTTTTATTTTATTGATGTGATGTATTATATTTATAGATTTGCATATGTTGAACCAACCCTGTAACCCTGGAATAAAACCAACTTGATCATGGTGTATAATTTTTTGATGTGTTGTTGAATTCTGTTTTCTAAGATCTTATTGAATATTTTTGCATTCAATTTTTTTGTAGAAGTGGATGTTACTATGTTGCCCAAGCTGGTCTTGAACTCCTGGCCTCAAGGTGTGAGCCACTGGATCTGGGAGCGTTTCGTGTTGTTGTGTTTTTGTAAATGTTTTATTTTCTACAGTGTACCAGATAGTAATTAACTTAGACCAGTAAGATCAAGGTTAGTTTCCTTTTCCCTCAAAAGACTTTGGAGGTTGGCTGGGCATAGTGGCTTACACGTGTTATCCTGGCACTTTGGGAGGCCACCAAGCGGGGAGGATCCCTGTAAGCTAGGAGGTTGAGACCAGCCTGAGCAAGTATGAGACTCTGTCTCTACAAAAATGGAAAAATTAGCTAGTTGTGGTGCACACCTGTAATCCCAGCTATTCAGGAGGCTTAAGCAGGAGGAACGCTGAATCCAGGAGTTTGCCGCTGCTGTGAGCTGTGATGTGAACTGCACTCTACCTGGGGAGACTCAGTCTCCAAACTACTTTAGCCTTAGACATCCAGAGAGATGGATGCTAGATGGAGATGGGGGACTTACTGTGTCTTTAGCTTGAAACTACACGTCAGTTTCCCTTTTTGTCTGTTGGTTCCTTATTCTCTGTGTTTTAGCTGGCAGGTAGCTTGTGAATATGCGAGCTTTACCTAATAAAGGGAATGATGCTGTGAAGGCATTCTGATTCTCTAAGTGTCCTGGTGGATCTCAAGTAACTGGTAGGTGGGTAATTGTTGCAGTTTCCCCGGTTTCTGCCTTAGAATATGCCTTTTATGCTTTGCCAAATTTCAGATTGCTCTTTGGTAAGGTGGATGCAAAATAGGAATACTGTGTTAATTTCTGGCACGTATAAAGTGTGAATGAGAATCTACATTGTGTTTCTGTAACTTTATTGAGGCATATTTTACATATCATACATTTCGAGTATACAGGTCAATAATTATTAATAAAATTACTGAGTGGTGCTGCCATCACTGTGAATCAATTTTAGAACGTTTTTATTCCCACCTGCTGTATTGTGGCCCATCCACACCCTTGTGTGTTTCAGAGGGAAGTTTGTTCCTTTCATCACTGGACAGCATTCCATGGTGTGTACGCACTGTATGTTGGGACCGTCCACTCACCACGGACGGGCGTGTGCGTTGTTTCACTTGTTGGCTGTCATATGTGGTGCTGTCCTGAAGACTCATATCTAATTCTTGTGTAAGACACACATTTCCATTTTTCTTGGGAGTAGAATTGCTGGGTCACGTTGTAAATTTATATTTAACTTTCTAGAAAACTGTTAAGCTATTTTCCAAAGTGACTGTACAATTTCACATTCCCAGCAGTACTGTGTGAAGGCTCCTGGTTCTTTCTCTAGGTCCATGCAGCACAGTTACCGTCTGCTTCTTGTTGTATGACAGCCATTCTCATGCGCATGAAGTGGCATCTCACTGTTGTTTTAATTTGCATTTCCCTAATGGCTGATAATGTTGCAAATCTTTTCATGTGTTTATTATTTAGGCTAACTGTTATTTGCCTTTCTGGTAATCTTTGTACCTTTTTTTCCTACTTTTGAATCCACTTGTATAGTCAACAACTTGACAGAGATTAGGTAAAGAAGATGCAGAGATTGGGTCTAGGTAGTTTCGAGTGTGTTTGTTGATTTAAATATTTGTGATTATTTGAGCTCATTATTTGTGTCTTTGAAGGTCTGAAGCCCTGTTAAGCCGCTTAGTAAAAATTATAGTGAATCCAGCAAGTAGCCATTGGACGGTTTCTTCCCATCGGATGCCACCTGTGCTTCTGTTTCCCTGCTCAGCGCCAAGGCCTTACCCTACTCTTGTTTTGTTTTCCCTGACTAACCCATTAAGAAATGGAGAATATGCAGATATTCTTTGTTGGCTTATTTTTAATCTCCTGTAAACTATAGGTGGAGTTTTCATTCAAATTATTACACCTAAAAAGAATTCTGTTACTCATGGTAGTTCCAAGTACTTGAGGAGAGAGAGAGAGATGAGTAAATCTGAGATGTAGTCAGAGGTGTTTGTTGTTTGTCTTTTTTGAGACAGAGTCTCAAGCTGTCGCCCTGGGCAGATGCTGTGGTGTCATAGCTCACAGCAACCTCAAGCTCTTGTGCTCACGTGATCCCTCTCACTTTAGTTTCTCTATTTTTAGTAGAGACAGAGTCACGCTATTGCTGGTCTCAAACTCCTGAGTTCAAGCAGTTCACCTGCCTGGGCCTCCCAGAGTGCTGGGATTACAGGAGTGAGCCACCACCCTAGGCCTAGTCACAGTTTTTTGCTTTGTGAAGTATGGGCCTATTTAGAGCAAGGCCAGGTTGTGATATTTGAGACAGAACATACCAAGATGGTTCTTGTGTTTTCACATTACTTGTTTGATCCAAAGGTGGCATTTAAAAACTTCTTCAACAGATATGTAGATGTTTATTTGGTGCCACAGGCTAATATTTGTGAAATTTAGTAGGAAATGCTGAATTTGTATTTTTAGCCTTTTTGGTCTGCTTTTTGATGATTTCTTTTGTCATATTGACCATGATTCAGTAAGTTAAATTAGAATAGGAAAAGACAGATTGTTATTTGAATGATTAAGAAGTGAGATTTTTTAAGAAGTTACAGGCATGGTTATGTTCGTGTAAGAGTCTGGCTTTCAGGAATATTTGTTACACATCTTGTGCCAGGCATTGTCTTGGGTTTTGGGACCATAGCGATCGGCAAAGCAGGCAAGTGTTCCTATCCTCAAGATTCTAGTTGGGGGAAAAGGAGATTTGATGGTAATTAAAAACATATTAAAAACATGATTTCTGATGTCAGCGACTGCTGTGAAGTAAATTAAACGGGGCCTTGTACATGTAGAACGTGAGTTACAATGCCGTAGGCTGCCAGTAGCGGAAAACTCCAGACTTAGGTTAAACAGTAAGAAAGTAGGCTAGGCCCAGGTGTGATTGGACCTGCAGCTTGAGAATTTAACCCAGAACCTGCTTCCTCCTGTCTGTCTACCCTGATTTGCTCAATAAAAATAGTATCCTAAGGTTGGTTCCCGTCAGAAGGCAAGATGCCTACAAAAGTGGAGCCAGCATCTTGAGGAAGGAGGAAGATTCCTTTCCTTTCCTCTCCCTATCCCTTCCCTTCATTCTCTTATCATCCCCCTCCCCTCCCCTCCCCTGCCCTCCCCTCCCCTCCCCTCCCCTCCCCTCCCCTCTCCTCTCCCCTCTCCTCCCCTCTCCCCTCCCCTCTCCTCCCCTCTCCCCTCCCCTTCCCTCCCACCTTCCCTCCCTTCCCCTCCCTTCCCCTCTCTTCCCCTCCGTCTTCCGTCTTCCTTCCTCCTTTCTTTCTTTCTTTTTTTAAATATCTCTTTAGGAATTAGGAAACCTTTCCCAGAAGTTACCCAAACCAGAGCAGAACTTGCAGGGCAGTGCAGTTATGGTTGCCCCAGATTAGCCGTAGGACTGGGGTTACGTAGTGTGACTACCATCAAGGGTGGCTGAGGGGCGTCCAGGTCAGCTGCCAGGCTGGGAATGCCTGTGTGTCCCCAGCTGCTCTGTGACCCAAGACTAAAAAAGAGTAACAAGGGCAGTGATAATGAGTGTAGGTGGCAAGTGGGCTTTGAGAAGTAATGCTCAAATGAAGGTTTGCTCACTAGATGTAGCTGTAAATTTACCCTTCAGTCATTCCTTTCTCAGGGTTCTAGCACAGTCAAAGCTTCCACATTATACTTTTATATTTTTTCAAATATTTGTATGTGCCAAACAGTAAGTGGGAACCATAGAATTTAGGATTTGTCTTCTTCAACCTGCTCACCTTTCTTTTGTCTGTGTTCAGAATAGATGGATGAAATTGCCTGTCTGAGCCAGGCTTCAGGAGTTCTGATTTTAGGTCCTTGAGATTAAAATGATTTTAAGCATATATATTCTTATGCCTTTAAAATTTGGAGGACTTCATTTTTTTTCTCAAAAGAAAAAAAAAGGAAGCTGATGCAGTATTTGGATGTGTACTGGGTGTTTAGGCAGAAATGCTTCCTGTTGGAATAGCCATGTTCAAGAGTAATTAAGTGTTACATAAAATAGTATATTTAAAATTGGTACTTTTACTTTTTGTTGGTTTACTTTTAATTCATCCTGTCACTCATTCTTCTACACCGTCCTTACCTGGGAATCTACTATACACCAGGCGCTGTAGGATAGAGACCAGGAAGGTGCGGGATAGACACCTCGCTCTCAGGAGATGCTGGAGTTCAGGTAGTTAGAGCTAGGGGAAGAGTTGATCACAACAGTGTATTTGTGCTGGACAGAGGGTGAGCGTCTCACTGGGCCTTGGGCCGCTGACAGATAAGGCTGCCTGCGAATTCTGAAGAGTGTGCAGAGGTGAGCCTGGCAAGTGGGGGCCGGGGAGAAACAGAGCCCGACAAAGGCATCCAGGTGAGAAATTGCTTGGTGTCTGTGTGAAACTACAGATTGTTTCTTATTAGTGTATTTTAGGTTTAGATGGGGGGGGGGGTGAGCGGAACATGGAAGGGGTTTGTACGCTTGGACTGGGAGGAGCTGAAGGATTTTGAACTCCATGGTCTGAAGTGTGGAATTGGTACGGGGGTAGGAAAGGAAAGAGGAGGCTGCCACGGTGGTATTGGCAGAGATGATGGGGACCCCCCCCCCCCAGTGGCTCAGGGCAGAAGGGGTGGCCAGGAGGTAGGAGGTCTGATTTGAGATCTAGCTAAGGTTAATTTTGTAGGTGTTGGTGAACTGTGGGGCTCTGGGTAAGGAAACGGGGAGTGTTAAGGATGACTGTCTCTTAGGTACATGGGTGTCCCTAGTGTGGCTTCAGTGTTATGATATAGCTTCAGAATTATATGATCAAAACATAACAAGGGGGAGACTATAATCTTTAGACAGGCCATGTAAGCTTACAGATGGAACAGGATGAGCTATGCTCCATGTGATTGGATGGCTTTATCAAATGCATTATCAAACATAAATCTCACAAAGCCATACTGTTTAAAGGTTTCCTTTATAAACACAGCAAAGGGCAGTAACTAAGATAATATGTAACAACTAGAGTTAGCTGTAATAGCTTTTATAATTGTTTTTTTAGTGTGCACTTTGCTTCATAAACAGCTATTAGAATTTTTAAGCTGTTAATGCAGTTGGTTGCGAAATTTTTGTTACTGTTTTTGTAAATTAACATGCAAAAGTAAAAATTAAAATATTTTAAACAGTATGTAATTGAGATAGAATCTGTTGGAAGCAGGTGCACTTTTCTGGGAAGTGATATTAATCTTAAAAATGACCCAAGGAATATGTGAATTAGCAAAGGGCACATTGTAGCAATGGCAGAGGGTTAATCATTTTTCAGCCACACAGGTAAGTGAAAGTCAGGCTTGGTTTTGTCAAGCTAAGTCTCACCTACGTCTGAGTGCTAGGAGTGTGACTTTGTGACTTGTGGCACCAGACCCTTCAGGGCTGTGGATGTCACAGTGGCCCGGCAGATGAATTAGGAGTGGCCTTTTGTCTAAAGTCCGAGTGGGAATCATGAGAGTGTCTTAACTTTTGGCACAAAAGAGCCTTTAGATTATACAACTGTCCCTAAAGCCTAGGAAGGGTGGGAGAGAGAAAGGCGCCTTTCTGTGTAGATGAAGACTCATTTTTGCATATTTCTCAACTCCCCTTTTTCCCCTTAAAGAAAAGCATTTGCTGTAGTAACACACGTTATAACACCCCCTTCTTTCTGCTATATAGGCATATGTATATTTTTCTCTTAACTCTCCTCTTTCTCTGGTAATAAAAATGGTTGTTTTTCCCTTTGGGGAGTAGCAGGGTAGTTTTTGAGATATTTTAGCTCTGAGGTGAACAGCATCTTTCTGAGTTCTCCTCAGAGCTAATCCCCAGGGAAGCACACAGTTAAATGTACATCACTATTATCATTTCCTCCTAGGGTTTGTGTTTGCAAAGGGATTTTGAATAGTCATGACTTCCCATAAGCATTTCTGATAGTTAATGGTGGCTGATGGTGCACTGCATCTGAAAGAGAACCGAGCTTTCGGGGCATCTTCAGGCCATTGTGTTATTTTTTAACAGGAGATGCTGGATTAAGGGGAACGTAATGGATGGTGGCATTGCTTTCTTGGCTCTTTTATTTTAAAAATCTAGTGAATTCCAGAATCGAACCTTTTTCCTAAGGGTGTTCATTGCACTCAGCTTTATTCTTGGGCTGCTCTTTTATGTTTTTAGCTCCCTGCCCCGCTGTTTGATTGTTTGTGTGTCTTTATATTTGAGGTCTTTTACGTTGTCCATACACAGGTAGTCAAACCTGCCTTCTCTGTCTTCTCCCCCTAAGTCCCCTTGGTTTCGGGGCCACCCCTTCCCTGTTTGTTTCTGCGAGTGGGTGTTAGAAGGCTGGTCTTGTGCTGGTATAGCAGCTGGGAATACAGGGGGACCTGGCTTTGGCAGTGAGTGCTGGTATGGAAGTGGCTTCAGGACAAAGTTGCCACACATGACAGACAGGATCGTGGGCTGGGCTAGGAGATCTTAGCCACGCACAGCCTTTGCCTTGTCTAACCCTAGTCTGACCTGTCTGCCTGTGCTCCCTTAGCACTGTGTGTTGTTTGTTTGCTGTGGGAGGGCTGGCACTCACCCAGTGGGTCTTTGTCAGTGGGTGTTAACCAGAGAACAGGGATGCTGTCACTCTCCCAGTCATAACATGTAATCGGTAAAGAGAGCAAACTGCTCTGAGTCTTGAACCTGCAGCTGCAGGGCTCAGTCCACACCGCTGGACACTGGCCATCCATTGCTGCCACGTGACTTTCAGGTACAGGTGGATAATACAGCACGCATTATGATTCGCTCAGGTGAGCTTTCGTGAGAGGTAGGGCAGTGTTTTGGGACTACACAGGTATGTGGTTGGTCAAGCTGCCTGCTAGGCACAGAGAGCGGCTGACCACTCGGGCAGTCCATCCTGCATTGGTGTTTTCACAGCGGTGTCTTTCTGTGACATCTTTCTTGTTTGTGTTTTAGGGGAGATGAGTGAGAGTCGAGCAAAGAGAGTTCGAATAAAAGAGGTAGATGGCTGGACCCTGAGGATGCTAATCGACTATGTTTACACTGCAGAGATCCATGTTACAGAAGAAAATGTACAGGTAAGAGTGGACACTTAACACCATCCAGCTCTTCATGCAGGCAGCTTTTTTTTTTTTTTTTTTTAGAGACAGAGTCTCACTTTATTGCCCTCAGTAGAGTGCTGTGGTGTCGCAGCTCACAGCAAACTCCCAACTCTTGGGCTTAGGCGATTCTCTTGCCTCAGCCTCTCGAGTAGCTGGGACTACAGGCACCCACCACAACGCCCGGCTATTTTTTTTGCAGTTTGAACCCACCACCCTCCGTATATGGGGCTGGCACCCTACTCACTGAGCCACAGGCGCCGCCCTATGCAGGCAGCTTTAAATCAGAAAAGCAGACCTGCCTGGGTGCAGTGGCTTATGCCTGTAATCCTCTCCTAGCACTTTGTGAGACTGAGCTGGGAGAATTTTTGAGGCCAGGAGTTCAAGAGTGGCTTGAACTGCAAAATAGCGAGATCCTGTCTCCATTAACAAAAAAGAAAAAGAAAAAGAAAGCAAATCCACACCGTGTACATTTTGTACCAGAGTAATAGGCGTCATTATTAAAATTGTATTTCTAAAGGATGTTGGGAGTGATTACATCTTTTTAATAATGTTTTTGATTTCAGTGTCTTTTATGTTCTTGGACTTGGAAAATACAAATCCTTCAGTTCTCTGAATGATGGTTGTTCTTTTGTGAAAACACTGTCATATTTAGGATACTGATTGATACTGGCCACAATTTTTCTTTATTTCTTTGAAGCGTAAAGTCTACAAAGGATGTTTCTGACTATTAGTAGCCTTTATTTCTTTTACTATTTCAGTATCTTCTTTATGTGATTCTAGAATTTAGCTGGAAGTTGACATCACATCTTTCTTGTTTTCTATATAAAAACAAATGTTTTATATATGTTACATAAATGTTTAAATAGTACAGATGGATGTGAAGTAACAGGTGATGGTCCCTCTTTAAAAGGTTGCATCTCTTTGCACCTGCTGCCCGCCCGCCACACGGACCCGTCTCCTGCAGAGGGCAGCTCCTGTCGTTTGCGGATGTAGGTCCATTGAGACCATTTCCCATGCATTCATTTCCTCTCCCTCTCTCTCTCTCTCACAGACATAGTTTTCTTTACTAAGTATATTGATGCCATGCTTTTCTGCACTTGCTTTTTTCACTGAATAAAGTGTCTTAGCGGTCTTTATGTATTCCTATGAAAACATGTGGGCCTGGTGCATTCTGTAGCCTGCTATTCTGCCATGTCTGTCAGGATGGATGATTTTTTCACCTTTACAAAAATGACTCAGTGAATGGATGCTTTTGTATTTTCACCCCAAAATTTTATAAGGTACATTCCTAAAAATGGAATTGGTGGATCAGAGAGTACAAGCATAGTCTAATCTTTGATAGTGACGCCAAATTGTCTCCTAAAAATCTACATTTATTCTTTCTAACAAGGACACTGTGTTTTGAGGACAATGAAAAGAAGTAGGACTAAATTCTTAAGAAATAATCTTTAGGGCGGCGCCTGTGGCTCAAAGGGGTAGGATGATGGCCCCATATGCTGGAGGTGGTGGGTTCAAACCTAGTCCCGGCCAAAAACCTCAAAAAAAAAAAATAAATAAATAAATAAGAAATAATCTTTATATTCTATTCGCACAAATAGGAAATTGCAGTTTCAGTCTTTATTAATGTATTTTGAGACAGAGTCTCACTATGCCATCCTTGGTAGAGTGCCATGGTGTCACAGCTCACAGCAACCTCCAATTCCTGGGCTTAAGCGATTCTCTTGCCTCAGCCTCCCATGTAGCTGGGACTACAGGCCCCCAGCACAACCTCCCGGCAATGTTGTTTGGCAGGCCTGGGCTGGGTTCCAACCTGCCAGCTTTGGTATATGTGACTGGTGCCTTAGCCGCTGAGCTACAGGCACCGAGCTCTTTAATTTTTTTTTAACTAGTGTGCTGCGGAATGTTTGAAAGTGGAGATGGAAGTCTGTTAAGACCTGCTGTCGATTGTTAAATGTGAAGTATTGGCAGTGAGAAGGCTTTCTGCTGATCTTTCCCAGACAGCCTCGTTAGCCCTTGCTGTTTATGAGGAAAGGCATTTGAAAAACCTTGGTGGATACCGGTTGTCTTTGAAGTATGGATGTTCCTGTTGGATGGATAATTTTTAGCAGGGAAGAAAGTGGCCTCACATCCCAGCACCAACATGCCACCTTGTTCTGGTCTTTTTTGTACATTTAAACTACTTGCTAGATTCTGGAGCATTGTTTTCAACAAGAACTTATATTGGTTTCTTTTTTCTTTTTATTCATTTTAATGCAGGGCTTCATTGTGCCCCATCTATGACCTTCAGCAAATGATTTATTGATTTCGTTGATTCACATAATGGGCCGCACACGGGGACGGTGTTTTGAGCCTGAGACTAAACTCCGTGAGAACAACCCCAGAGGCTTGCTCTTTGTGAGGGGAACATTGGCCTAGTAGGAATTAGGAGAATGCCTCTCAGGCTTCTTTTAATAACTGTCATGTTCCAGTCCCACAGTATTAGTCATCACAGCCTCTCAGAAGACCTCCTGTCATGTGGGTCCTCCTTTTGTGACATCACTTAGCTCTTAGCGTGTGCAGTAATACGTCCCGGGACGTGCTTTTGGCAGCTTATTAGGTATTTAGCATTTTCTCCTTAAGAAAGAGAGGGATGTCTGTTCAGCATGGTATCCTGGTATGTAAAGCTTTGTATTTCTTTTTTTTCTTGAGACAGAGTCTCACTATGTCGCCCTTGGTAGAGTGCTATGGTGTCACAGCTCACGGCAACCTCTAACTCTTGGGCTTAAACCGTTCTCTTGCCTCAGCCTCCACAAGTAGCTGGGGCTACAGGCGCCTGCCACAACACCTGGCTGTTTTTTGTTGCAGTCGTCATTGTTGTTTAGCTGGCCTGGGCTGGGTTCGAACCCACCAGCCTTGGTGTAGGTGGCCGGCGCTGTAACCACTGTGCTACCAGGTGCTGAGCCTAAAGCTTTGTATTTCATTTTGAACTACTTGTTTTGGAAAAGGTGGTTTAGAAATAAAATCAATGAAAATAACCTTCCCTTTCCATAACAAATACTTTCCAGTGAAATATAAAATAAGGCTTTACATAACCAAGATCTACCAAACGTATTCGTTCCTCTGTTCTGTATATCTTTTGTGTGTCTGTACTTTACTAGGAACTTCTCTCCTGAAGTGCTTTCCACCTTGGGAGAAAGAGCAGTGCGGTAGAGGTGTATGGTGTTGTCAGTGCTGCTCTGAGGTTTCAAGAGGCTCCTACTGCAGGGAGCCCCATTCTGAGTGTGCTGCCCTGGAGTGCTCAGACGGGGGTGGAGCTTCCTGTAATTCCCATGTTTGTTGTTGTTGGTATTTTCAAATTACTTAATTTTACTTAATTTATTTGATTTACTTAAAATCAAATTGTGTGCCAGATGACCACTCTTGTAGGTTTCTGTTTTAGCAATAAAATATAGTATTGGGGTAGCAGATATCTCTGGGATTGCATGTTTTGATGTAAAATTGTAGCACCATAGAATGCTTGTCCATCCGGCTTAGGGTCAAATCGATACAGAGCAGGACCGTAACTCTGGTTTTTCTGAGTCCAGTTAGGGGTCTCTTCCATGACATATGGTCTCCTGCACAATTTTAAAACAATATAATAGCTGTTTGAAACGAAGGTTGTTAACTTAGAGTTAGGGACTAATTTGAAAAATTAACTCCAAAGAAGGAGCAATTGTTCATTTGCTTCATTTTTTAAGCAATAGAGCTTTAATTCTCACTATTTCAAGTTTCCCAGATTTGTGTCTGTAGTGTGTTTTTGCTGCTGGGTTTTTTGTTGTTGTTTGTTCGGGTTTTTAAACTTTGGCTTTCGTTTAGGTATTTGGTTTCATTTATGACAAATTTGGAGGATATTTTGAGCTAAATGAATTTAGTTATTTATTATTTTAAAGAGAGATCAGTGGAGAACCATATTTTACTATGACCATTCTTTTAATTTAACTTTTTAGTTGCTGTTGAGCGAATTAAAACTTAACTTGTATCTGGAGTTTCTAAGCAAACTTCATGAGCTGTATAAAAGTGGGAAATAGAGAAAATACAGCCAAAAGCAACTGTGATGTGGGCTTGTAAACCTTCTAGGGCCATGGACACTTTTGGGAATCTGATGGAAAACCACAGACCCTGCTCCAGAAAAGGTCATGAGCGCGTGCACAGTTCTGTGTGCGTTCCCAGAGAGCCGTGGCCTTGCTGCCGCCTCACTGTTGGGACGAGCGGGCTGTAGAAATAAAAACATACGTTTGAATCTCTTTAGATGTGGATATGTGAATGTATGGATGTGCATATAAAGGGCTGTTCACGTGGGCACGTCCTTAGCTTTGTGCAGGGCAGTTTACGAGTGTCTCATTTGGTGTTACCACCTTTCACCCGTATGAGGCAGTCACCCCTTCTGTGACTGTGGAAATAGGCTCAAGAGGGTTAAATAATTTGCTCAACGTCACATGGCCGCTATTTTTGTTTTAATTTATTTTAATTTCAGAAAGTTACAATGTACACATGGTTTGGTCACATAATTTACTTTTGTACATTTTAAGCCAAAAGTTGGAAGTGTCCCTTCACCCAGCGTTCAGTTTGCCAGTGAGGTGTGAGTTAACCCAACCCTTCCCCCACCTCCGTGGTCTCCTCGAGTTTGACTTCCACACGTGCACACACGTGTTGATGGACCAGTTGTAATTTAGTGTTGGGTGCATGTGGTGGTGTCTTTCTATTCCTGCCACACTTCACTTAGAATGGTTTCCAATTCCGTCCCAACTGTTACGAAAGATACTCGATCACCGGGTTTTTTGTGGGTGTGGCTGAGTAGTACTCCATGGTGCACATACACACCATTTTAATTTAATCTGCTCATGTACTGACAGGCGCTTGTGTTGTTTCCTCATCTGGTTTTTTTTTTTTTTTTTTTTTTTTTTTTTTTTTTGTGTCAGTGTGCCGCTTTGGGAAGTCGGGAGGGTCGGTGCATGAGCCCAGCGCATTGACACATCAAGAGACG
>CAUYPK010079533.1:0-17112 GCA_963574355.1 Loris lydekkerianus | reverse complement strand
TTCATGTGAAAGCTATAGTTTAGCTTCATAGTAGGGCTGAATACATTGGATACTTTTTCTTCCATTCCTGGGATACTTTGCTAAGGAGAATATGTTCCATGCAGCCTTAAAGAAAGATGGAGACTTTACCTCTTTCATGTTTACATGGATGGAGCTGGATGTGAATTTTAACGTGTGAATGGATCACCTGAGATCTTGTAAGAATGCAGATATAGTAGGCCTCGGGTCGGACCTGGGATACTGAATTTCTGACAGGCTCACAGGAATTACTGGTGCTCCTGGTCTTTGGAGTAGCAGGTGTGACTACACAGCATCATGGCCCGTCTTCTGTGGCTCTGGATGAACTTCATACCGCAGTTCTTAAAATGTCTTTTTGGAAGTAGTATATATACTTGTCTTACCTGGTCTATCTCTATATGACTAGTGCTTTATTTTGGAGGTGGGTGGTGATGACATGCCTTAAGACATAAACACGAAATACTAATATTTTGACAAAGTGCAAAGTATTTTTCTCACTTATTTTCTCCTCCTGTCTCCTTCCTATTTCTTTATCCAGTTGCTTCATAAACTGTTTCCTGCAAGGAGATTCGAGTCCCTTATTTGAGCAGGTGTTAATTATCAAGCAGCCCTTAACGGAAAAAAGCAGGGTATGGCTTGGGTCATGCATGTTATGACAAAGTACAAACACAGGTACAGATATGGTAACTTTTTTAACGACACCTTTCTCTGATACTGCATGTCTATGGACTCTCATATGGATACTGTTTCTCATATGGACTCTCAGTTTCTCCTCAGAGCCTTCCCCAGGCATTTTGGGAAGTCCCTGGGTTTCATCTCATTTGTGCTCAATTCAAGTTTGTCCTTCACCTGTTCCATTTCCTTGGGGGTTGACACCTGCATTCTCTCCATTGCATTCCTCTCTCCTGGACTTCCTCATGCAAATCCCATTGTCCTCTTTTACAGAAGCAAAACAAATGCACTAAATACAAATCATGCACATCAATAATTCTATATCTAGAAGAAGTCAGTAGCCCACTAGTCCTGCACAGAATCAAATTCCAAATGCCTTTTTGGGCTAATTCTATGCTAATTTGCTATTATGGCACTGAACAAATAGAGTATTTCATTTATTCCTAGCTTTACGTTGGTGGAAGAATTGTGTACAGAAGTGTATTGAACATAGCTGAGTTTCATTCTAGAAAAGAGTAACAGTGATTATTCGGGACCTGTGGCTTCTAATTAGTTAAACTGCTTTGGTACTTACCACCTCCCCCAACAAACAGAAAGGTCAAATTATAATAAGAAAAGCTCTTGCCTTTTTACTTGGAATGAAGCTTAAGAAGATAACCAAACAGACCCCCTTCTCACTGCTGGTGCTCTTCAGTCCCTAGTGGACAACACTCATAATCTGAAATCGATTACGTGTAACTTCAACATCATTTAGCGCAGCTGTCAATCTGCCAAAGCAGAGCTCACAAACTGAGCTTCCATGGATACCGAATCATCTTTTTTCTGAACATGTCATCTGCAAAGTGGCCTGGAGATTACTTAAAAGACAGCACAGGGGAACTTTGGTTTGTGTCCCTTTGTTCCTGTCAACTTACCTTCTCATAAAAAAAAAAAGTCCAATTTACAGACACATCAGCATAAGCTCCTCTAGAAAGTGCAAATATTTACTTGGGAGAGGAAAACAAGTAATGTATGAACCAGAGCTTTAATTTTTCTGTTAGACTTTGATGTTACTTTTTTATTTGAAGTCCAAAGAGAATAATAAATTGAATTCCTTTGGTAAAAGTGAGGCACCATAAATGTGGGATAAAAAATTCAAGCCCAGTTTGTAAGTTAGTCAAGGAGAGAAATGCTGCCTTTGACTTGGACACATGTGATCTACACCTTGTTTCCTCAACATTGTGTTTAAGGATTTTTATTTGAAGGGGGTGTGGGGGAAGATGTTTTACCAGTCCTGTGTCTGCATGACTGAGTTGCTGATTGACAGAGTTCATGGATGGCTCTTTTGAAGAGAGAACAATCCAATCCTGAAGCCACCGCACCACCCACACATGTCACACTAGATCTCAGCTGTCAACATGCTCTCTTATTTTAAAGCTATATTCTTTTGTTGTTGGTTTTCATCAGTCATTGTTCTTCAAATAGCTGAACCAAACTGTAGCACACCACCACAAACACTTTTTTTTTTTTTTTTTTTAAATAGTTACAATTAAGGACTGATGTTGCATGGCCATTAAGTTTACTTTTAGGAAACATTGTCATTTGAAAACACATTCAGTGAAACTTCTTGTGTCCTAGAGTTACTCATACACCATGGGTCTTGGAGGTAGGTCACTTGGAGATTAGGTACCTTTGCTAACCCAAAAGTCTTTTTTTCTTTAAAGTGAAATGATGTGAGAGAATGCCAGGGTGAAAAGCTACTCAGAACATCTGGTGGGATTTCACTTTGTAGCAGTAGGGGAGAAAAAACAAACAAATAACCAAACATAAAAAACCTTCATAGTTTTTAGACACCGAACTGTTTTCATCCTGGACATTCTAAGCTGCCCTGCACATAACAGCCGGCATTTACCTCTCAAAGAATGGCAGTGGTAGTGAGGACAGGCTCTGTGTGGCGGATGTGGGCACGGCTGGAGTTCAGACTGCCTGGGCATGTCCAGCGCGCTGCCACTTCTGAGTTTATCTGCACGAGGATGAATATTTTCAACTAGAGGAGGAAGGCCATTTTGTGTCAGCTCTGCAGGTGGGGGTGGAGGCTAAGGACAGACAGAACAGGGGAGACAGAGGAGGACAGCTCCCTGGGCTAATGCCGAAGCTGGGGGAGCCGACTTCTGTGACTAGGCCCAGTATGACTTGGCGGGTTTGAATCCCAGCATGGCTCCGGCACAGGGAGGATGGGAAGAAATGTGCCATCTTGGCAATCAGACAGTTGGCAACTTCGGAAAGAAGGAAGGTAACACTGGGTGAGGTCCTGCGGTGGGTATGGGAGGCAGGATGGCAGGGAGGAGCGTCTGCTGAGCGACCCACGCAAGAGGCCTGGGGCCTGGAGCCGGAGAGACGTGCCACACGCCACGCGGTGACCCCAGCGGCTGAATTGATTTCCAGTGCGTGGCGTCTTCTAGGGGCTCGGAGGTGTGACAGGGAGAAGCTTGCAGAAGCTCGGCATTGCAGCGCGAAGCTGGAGGGTGAGAGCCACTGAAATTTGGGTATTTATCAAGAGTTCGTACATGCAGCCTGGTAAGGCCTGAAGAAATTCCAGTTATATCACCCAGTACTTTCCTTTTGCTGATGATTTAACAATTGCTAATCCTAATTAGTGGGACTTATTAGTGAGACTTATTTTCTAAGGTGCGTAAAAATTACAAAGGACTGATAACAAATTGTCATAGGCTGACGCTCCCAGTGCCTTGCGCACGTTCTCTGGCCTACCTTCCTACCTAGTCGTTGCTGTGGCAACCAGCTGTGCTCAGGTGTAGCCTGACCTTACCTCACCTCAGCTGTAAAATTCATCACTTGCGTTCTGTCTTGAGGCATCTCTGCTGTCATTACCTTGGATATGTGCGGAAGTATGCTCCGTCATTCATACCTGAAAGTGTGAGAAAGGTGAGATCTCATATAAAACCCTGACCAGTGGGTAATGAGAACACATGATACTTCTCCCCTTTCCTTTCCCTTGGGTGAAAGGGAAGTTTCACCTGAAGTACTTTGGACGTGGCTCTTCAGAGTGTCGGCAGTGACTGGGAGATGCAGCTGCCCAAGAGGGAACCAGCTTGATAACACATCTTATTTTGTCTTTCTCTCCTTGTCTATTCTGCTCTTTCCAGCACCCCTCCCCAACCATTCCCAGAAGACCTTATCTTAGGGTCCACTTTTTAGGGGAAACCCAGGTTTACACAGGGTGCAAGTCAGCTCTGCATGTATTGCAGATACCCTTACTTTCCCACCAATGACATATCTGGCAAAAATGCAGGGGTGGGGTGGGGGAAGAAGGGCTGTCTAGTTTCCTGTTAGTGGCAAAAAGTCTCATTGTCAAACTCAGTGAACATTTAATACTCTTTACTATGAGCCAAGGCCTGTTCTTATGTAGAAATGACTGAGACAGATCCCTGCCATTAGCAAGCTCATGGACTATCTGGGGAAGGTGAAAGTGAGAAAGAGAGGGTTACCATGGTTTGTGAGTGTAGAGAAAGGAATGTTAATTTTGAATGGTAGTTAGAAGTCTCCACAGAAGAGAGACATTTGATCTGGATCTTGAGAGATGAAAAAGCTATTGAAGATGGCGAATTGAAGAGTTGGAGAAGCTTAGGTGTCTTACTAAAATGGAATTGAGGTGAATTGTATTGTCTTGCTAGTTTAGGGGACAGAGGCCTGCAGCCCTTATTCCGCTTCCTTTTGTTCCCCTAAATAGTGTTTTGATTGTTTTTTCACAAGCTGCTTTCTCAAAGATATCCCACATTGCCTTTTCTTTTTGGTTGTTTTATCATCTTTTATACAGGAAAGGATTAGCACTGTGGTAATTTACTTTGCCAGTTCCAGTGATGCAAACCTGATCTCAGGTGCTGGACAGTGGGAAGAAGTTTAATGGTTCTGAGTGGTCTCCCTTATATGAAGAAATCTCCTTTAGTTGAGATGGGAGTGTTCAGGTGTAAATGCCCAGAGTGGGATTTGCAAGATCACAAGATGAGACACTCAAGGACAGGCACCTTTACTCTGAGGGTAGAGGTCAGAGGTAGAGGTCACACTTGCAGGCTCACTTCTCTCCTGATTCCATCTGTACTGATAATCATGACACATGGATTCTTACATCACAGGGGGCACAGTGAACAGAGGTGTATTAGTTTTTGTCTTTTGAAATAAGGACTAGAGCGATGTCTTTATTTCCCCAAATGTAGAGACCCAGGCAGAACTTAAAACTTGGCTCTAGGAAGCCAGGCTTGGTGGGAAAGACAGGTGACAAGATGGGTAGGAACAAACTGTCTTCCTATGTCTAGTTCTTTGTTGTTACCTTATTCAGCCATATTTTGAATGTTTGTACCTCTCTGTCTCATGAACATCCAAATGAAAAATTTTTGAGTTTTAACTTCTAAGGTAGAATGGTTCTACCAGGTAAAACTAAAGATTATTAATGGTTGAAACTACTTCTCACTATCATTCAACGCTCCGTGTGCAAAGAAAGGTCTGGATCATGGGTAGCAGTTTAAGGTAGATGGGGAAGTGGGCATGGTAGGCATCTGCATGGCTATCTCCAATCCATTTCATCCCTTGCTGCCATGCACATACTCTTCTTCTTATATATACAAAGATGCCCAACCTAGCATATTCTACCATGTCTGTCTGTGGATGTTTACTTCACTTCCAACACAGAGGCAACCCAAAGGAAGAGTGAGAATTCAAACAAGAATTGGATAATTATTTCAATATGATATAATTTGATGAGATTCATTTATAAAGGGACTATTTATAAAGATGTGTGTGAGGAGACCCACCTCTAGGGAGGACCGTACAGTACCCCAGAGCTTGTAGTATTGGATCTGTTGTCCCCTCTAGGTCGAAAAGTATGGGAAGAAGGCATGGTTTTTGGAACCTAGAAGAGAGAATCACATAGAGTCAACCACATTGAGAGAATTAAATGATTTTAAATAAAGGGACATAGCTTGAGGCAATCCTTCAGGGAGAGGTCCAGGTAAATACTGACCTTGCTCTCACTGTCTACTCAGTTCTCTCTCTGGTAGGCATCCTCCAATGGCTAACCCCAACCCAAGCCAGAGGGTGCACAGCCATGGTGATATACTGCATACAGGTCAGCCTCCAGGCAGGGAGGAGAATGGAGAATTGTGGAGAATGGATATGGAAGAGACACACAGTGATTCTTTGAAAAGACACCTAATGTCGGTATAAGTGTACTCATCAATCTCTCCACCTACAATCTACCATTATGTCCATTCCCTGTTTGGGTTCATTGTAATCCTATTTAGGTGTACTTATTCACCATTTTGTCTTTTGTGGAATAAAATGAAGTATGGCAAACACCCATTGGAGGTACTGCTAAGTAATCATATGAAGCTTGGATTTAGCATCAAAACCCTTAACACAATGGTCCAGGCAGCCACCCTCATCAATTAGCATTAATTCGAGGTGTAAAAAATTTGCCATCTCTCACCAATTCATTAAATCTAACTATTACCTATATAATTCATATTCAATGGTGGAGAAAAAAACAGAATATAATTAAGATAATTTGAATGAAACAATATCTCTTTTTAAAAAGTGAAAAAAAACCCAAATGAGAAATTACTTTCTCAGTGTTTGCATATTCTAGGAAGCAAAGAAATATGAAATATAGATGGTAGTCACAACTCTTGTTTCTAGAATTAGTCATGTACCCACAACTAGCATGAAAAGCTTTCTATATTGGGCTTGTCTTATTCCATTTGGGCTGCTATAACAAAATATTATTAACTGGGTAGCTCATAAGCAACAGAAATGCATTCCCATAATTCTAGAGGCTAAGAAGTCCAAGACCAAGATGCTGGCAGTTTTGGTGTCTGGGGAAATCCAGATGATAGTGGATTTTGTGTCTAATGAGAGCTCATTTCCTAGTTTATAAATGATGTCTTCCTACTGTATCCTCACATGGTGGATGTAGTGAGGATCTCTCTGGTGATTCTTTTATAAAGACACTAATACCTTTCATGAGGTCTTCCCCCTGATGACTTAATCAAATTCCAAATGCCCCACCTCTTAATACCATCACTTTAGGGGTTAGAATTTCAACATATATGTTTTGAGAGGACATAAACATTCAGTCTGTTACAATGCTGTCACTCAGCTATTATTTAATATCTTTAGTGTCCTAGACACTATGCTAAGTGCTTTACTCAATTATCTCATTTGATGCTTATAGCAGTCCTCACAGAAAATTAACTTATCTTCTCCATTTTATAGAGGAGAAAGCTGAGGCTTAGTGAGGTTAAGTAACTTGCCTAAAGTGATGAGAAAATGGTAGAGATGACACTCAAATTTAGATCTGTCTGAGCAAAGCCTGTGTGCTAAACTTCTGGACAATATGACTTATCCTTTGGTAGTTCTCTTATTTTTGGTAAGTAGTTTTGCTGGCTGGATTAGATTAAATAACCCCTTCAATCCCTCCCTTCCTTCTCCCACAAGTTAATACAAATCCTTTACTACTGCCTTGTTGTCTAAGTGAGAATAAAGAGTACTGTGTTTATACCTGTAATGCTTGTTTCTTAGTTGTACACCTGGGAAGGGCCTAGAATCATGCATAATATCACACTTACTAGGTCCAGCTCCCACCTAGAAACTTGAGGGAATCTCTACATTGGACAGATCAGCAGCTGGCTGATATCATCTCATCCTATAGGAAGGAGGCTGGCTACAACATAGACATATAAAGTATTAATTAAAGTAAAGAAAGTTAAACTTTCTTAGATTAGGCTTTATTCAACAGATGTCCAGTGAATGAATTCTGTGTCAAGCAGTGTGTTAGGTACTGGAGGTATTAAAATAGTATCTTTATTCCTGCTGTCCTCAAGGTGCTTAAAGGCATTGAAATAGTCCACAGTGCACATTTTTGAGTATCATTCACCATCTTCGGCAAGGTTAAGTTCATTTGGACCTAAACACATATCCATCAAACTTGGTTGGAAGTGACCAGTTTCCTCAGTGTCATCATTCACAGCTTTAGGCTGGGATCTCTTTTGAAGGAGCTTCTCCAACCACTTTTTATCAGATTGCTTGGCTGGAATTTGGTGGCCCAGCCACATGGTCCCACTTGCTGTCCTGTACCACACCTATAGTCCAACACTCTGCCATGACCTGCTATCCATATGCCTCCCTCACTGCATGCTGCCATTGCTCCTGGGTCTGGGTAAAGTGATACCTGTGGCTTTCCTAGATAGTCTCATCCAACCACCATTGGAACTATCACAGGGAAAGCTGGGAAGAGCATTCCTATGGTGCTTGCCTCTGTGAGGAGGAACTTGCCCAGCCTCTGACCTGACTTCCAACAGCAGCCTGATAAGCAACACATCCCTATGTACAAAGATGTCCTAGCACTGCCTTGGACTGTGACAACCACAGGGGAATAGGACAATATACAGCAACTATATTACAGGCTGTTGGTTCATTCAACACTCCTGGCATTCCTAGGGAATGCTCCTTCTTCTCACTAAGTAGGAGAACTCCCAGCAAAGGAGAACAGACGTTCTGCAAACCTAAGTACCCTGATATATAAGAAGAGGTTTCAGATGAGAAGAAATCAGAAACAAAACAAAACAAAAACCCAAAACTCTAGCAACATGAAAAAACAAGCTAGTTCAACACCCCAAAGAATCACATTAGACCTATAGCAATAGATCCCAACTAAAAAAGAAAAAAAATTATTCAAATTTCAGAAATGGAATTCAGAATATGGAAGGCAAATAAGATGAACAGGATTGATGAGAAAATTGAAATGCAACACAGAGAAGCCCTTCCCCTCCCAGAATAATTCAGGACATGAATGAAGAAATGAAAAAGTTGCTAAAGAGCTAGATAACTGAAGAAATGATATAACAGAAGTTAAACCAATGAAACAGTCATTTAGGGAATTTCAAAATACAGAAGAAATCTTCAACAATAGGCTACACCAAGCCTATTGGTCTGAAGAAAACATTTCAGAGGTTGAAGACAAGGCTTTTGAAGTAACCTGCCATTCAGTATAAGATGCAGGAAAAAGAACAAAGAAGAATGAACATTCAGAGAAATATGAGACTATAATAGGTATCCCAGAGAGAGAAGAATGAAAAGCAAAAAGCATGAAAGGCCTATCTGAGGGAATTATTGAGGAAAACTTCCCTGGTATTTTCAAAGATTCAGATATCCAGATGCAAGATGGCCATTGAACATCAGGAAGAGTCATAGCAAATAGGAAATCATCAAGACACATAGTCATCAACCTGGGCCATATCAAACTAAAGGAGAAAATTCTGTAAGCTGCAATAAAAGCAACAACTAACTTACAAAGGAAAACCCATCAGGCTAACAGCAGCCTTCTCTGCAGAGACCTTATAAGCCATGTAGAATTGGGGCCCCATTTTTAGTCTTCTTAACTAAAACAACTGCCGGGCAAGAATTTCCTATCCTGTAAAAGTAAGTTTCACAAATAATGGAAAAATGAAGACTTTTCCAGACAAGCAAACACTAAGGGAATTTGTCACTACTAGACATGCCCTACAGGAAATGCTCAAAAGTGGAATATACGTGGAATAGAATAATAGAGACCCATCAGTGAGAAAATACCTGAAAGTTAAAGCTCACAGCTCTTGTAAAATGGTAGAACAAGAGGGCAAACACAAGAACAAGGTATCATTCAACATGGTGAATGGAACAATATCCCACATATCAAAATGCTAACAATGAATGGGAATGGTTTTAATGCTCCACTTAAAAGACATAGGCCTGCTAAATGGATAAGAAAACACAACCTGGATATGTTCTGTCTCCACAAAATGCACATAACTTGTAAGGCAGCGGTTCTCAACCTGTGGATTGCGACCCCTTTGTAACAATGAAAATACATCCTGCATATTAGATATTTACATTATGATTTGTAACAATAGAAAAATTATAGTTATGAAGTAGCAATGAAAATAATTTTATGGTTGGGGGTCACCAACATGAGGAACTGTATTAAAGTGTTGTGGCATTAGGAGGCATTAGGAAGGTTGAGAACCACTGTTGTAAGGACTCTCACAGACTCAAGGCAAAGGGATAGAAAAAAATTTCCATGCAAATGGAAACCAAAAGTGAGCGGGGTGGCCATTATCATATCAGATAAAATAAATTTTAAATCACTAATGGTAAAAAAAGACAAAGATGGTCTCTATGTAATGATGAAGGGAGCAATTAAGCAAGAAGACACAATAATCCTAAATATATAGGCACCTAATATAGGAGCGCCCAGATTCAGAAAGCAAATTCAACTAGTTGTAAGTGAGGAAATAAATAGTAGCATCATAACTGCCAGGGACCTCACCACCCCACAGACAGACTGGATAGGCCATTGGAGAAAATCAACAAAGAAACATTGGACTTAAGTGGGACTCTAGAAAAAATGGACCTAACAGATATTTGCAGGACAATCTCCCCCTGAACTACAGAATACACATTCTTCTCATTAACCCATGAAACGTTTACTGAGATTGACCACATGTTAGGCCATAAAACAAGGCTCAGCAAATTCAGAAACATATTGAAATATCATTTATTTTCTCAGACTACAGTAAAATAAAATAGAAATCAATTCCAAGAGAAGCTCTCAAATTTATACAAAGAAATGGAAATTAAACAACCTGCTGCTGAACGATCATTACATCAATGATGAAATTAAGATGGAAATCAAAAGTTTCTTCAACTGAGCAACAAAGGGGACACAAGCTTTCAAAATTTGTGGGCTCAAACAAAAGCGCAAAAGGGAATATTCATGGCCTCAAATGCTTACATCAAAAAGACAGATCACAGATTATCAACCTAATGTTACATCTCAATGAACTAGAAAAAGAAGTGCAAGCCAAACTCAAAGCCAGCAGAAGAAAAGAAATAACAAAGTTCAGCGCAAAATTAAATGAAACAAAATAGAACAACCGAAGTCCCCCCTCCCCCAAGGATCTGTGAAACAAAAACTTGGTTCTGTGAAAAGATAAAATCCATAGACCACTAGCTAGATTAACCAGAATCAGAAGAAAAAGGACTCAAATAAGCTCAATCAGAATTGAAAAAGACATTACAATTGATAGCATGGAAATATAGAATATCATCCATGAATACTACAAAAAGCTCTATGCATACAAACTAGAAAATGTAGAGGAAATGAGTAACTTCCTGTAAACACACACTTCAAGTCTGAGTCAGATAAAAATAGAAGTTCTGAACAGACCAATAGTGAGCAATGAGAATGAAGCAGTAATAAAAAAATCTGCCAAAAACCAAAACCAAACCAGAACCAAAACCAAAAACAAACAAACAAACAAAAAAAACAAAACAAAACCGGGGCCAGATGGATTCACAACTGAATTCTGCCAGCCTTACAAAGAAGAGATGGTACCTATTTTATAGTAACATAGAGAAGGAGGGAATCCTCCCTAACTCGTTCTATGAAGCCACTATTACCTTTATGCCAAAGCCAGCAAAGGATATATACAAAAAGGGAAAACTAGAGACCTATCATCCCTATGAACTTAGATACTAAAAATGCTCATCGAAATACTAGCAAACTAATGGCTCCTTGTTAGTATAGTGGTTAATATCCCAGCTTGTTGAAATACTGGCAAACTGAATTTAACAGCATATCCAAAAGATAATTCACCACAATCTTGGTGTTTTATCCTAGAAATACAAGGATGGTTTGACATATGCAAATCAATAACTATGATTCACTACATGAACATACAAACCACATGATTATCTCAATAGATGCAGAAAAAGCATTCAATAAAATCCAGAAATTTGGTCAAACACACAGAATTTTTACCAAATTTCTTTTTATATATCTGGACATCAAAGATACATAGAATAATTACTCCGCGCTCAAGAAAAACATAGCCTGGTCATGGAGATGATATAAAAAATTATTAAGTCTAGTTCACTGATAAGGTATTTTGGAAACCTTAGACAGCACCTGCTGCTGTTTTGGGCTGTGGTTGTGGGGGAGGAAGAGAAAGTACAGAAAGGAGATGGCATTAGTGCTGGCCTTGAAGGATGAGCAGAGACTCATGGCAGACATCAGCTTTGTGAGACTGGGCCACCATGAAGGGGCTGAAAACTGATGATCCCCAAATAGGACCCAAGAAGACAGCTTCATTTAGGGAATTTAGTACTAAGAAATACATTTGATATTCAGAGGTGTGACCTTGAGCTGTTGGACTGAAGAGACCTCACTGTAGTCCTGCATTTCAGCCTCTCAGTGAGTAAGAAAGGAAATTTGTTGAGGGTCAGAGGGGTGACTGCTACAAACCCACTGCAAGGTTTTGGGCTTTGGGATTTTGAAGGGATTTCAAAATGGGATTTGAAGCAAATTTTCACTTCCAGTGCTTTCCCTGGTTCAGTCATTGCTTTCAATCTCTCTCCCGCACCTTCAGCCTTTATCATTGCTCACTCATTAAGAAAGCAAAGATTTCAACACATCTCTATGTTCATGGATCAGCAATACTGTTGGCAATGTAGGATGGGGAAAAACCTACCCTCTTAATCTATGGACTTAATCCATCTCTCAGTGAAACCCAGATCAAGGAATGTTTATCTAATCTTCACTGCATTTGAGGCACAGAGAAAATCAGACACTTCTTTTTAGGGGCAGCATGGAAGCTGCTATGACTTTGCATCTGTGTTGGGGAAACCTTGACAATTCTGAGTGTTATTTGTGCTAATTTCCAACACAGAATGATGTTTATCACAATGTACTTTTTTTTGTAAAAGTATATGGTTGACATATATTTGAATTTCTGTGAAGAAAATATGGATTACGTTGTAATAGCCTTTTCTGGGTATCTGGCTAATCTCTGTGCTTTTGCATTGCTAAGCGAATTTGTCTACACTGGTGCTGTACCAGATGTTGTGAGTGATGCAAAGTGTTCAGAGCTGGTGGCAGGTCTCCTTCCACCTAAGAGTCACTGCCATGCAGTGGCCTTGGATTTTCATTCAGGGTAATTCATGTCCCTCCATGCCACCGTTGCTAAATGCACAAGGATCAGTAACATTTTGCCTGTTAAAGGTCAGAATTAGCCTCTATTTGTCTTTATCATGTTTATTTACCTCTCCAGGGCTCAGTTATTTATTTTCCTCTCAACCAGTCCTTGGTGCTGCTCTATTTTTTCTCGAGGACATTGCTTAGAATGATGATAATGTAACATTAAAGCTAAGGACCACCAGGAAAGCACCTGAGAACATAAAGTTAGGTTTACTGAGCTTGATGCATAAGAAGGAACACACCAGAGAGGAACTATGGGAGGGCGCTTTGTAGGATTCAGGCTTATGTTGGATGAGTTTTAGGAGGATGAGGAGAGCAGAGACAGGCTCTGGATTGGATGATGTTTAGAAGCAAGAGCCATTGGTGACCAGACATCTTAATAAATTTTATCAAAGAGGCTGGTGGATTAAAGCTGGGATAGGAGTTATTATTGGAAGAGAAACAGTCATTTATGTTAGTCAGAGAGGGGATGTTTTGTCTTTGTGCAATGACCTTCTCCTGTCCTGTTCCAGCACAGCAGCAGTGTGGCCTTGTCTGAGCATCATTCATATTCCCTACTTATGTTCAGATGGGAACACCACTGTCTGGCTTCTGGAAGGGCCATTTTTCATTTTCTTGGTAGCTTCCTCATTTTACAAATGGGAAGACTGTCAAACTTCTCCCCACACATTTAGGGTTCTGTGGAGGAGCTTTAGGGGCCATGGAGGTGCCCTCGTAGGCGGAGTGGGCAGGGATCTTGAGCAGCTATGCTTGTCTAGTATCACAGTTTGGGGTTCTCTGTTGAACCACATTTTAAACAAAGATTCTTTTGCTGCAGACGAGCTTCAAAACTGATTAGACAATACAGACGAGGAGAAAGTTGCTCAGTAAACAAAGCAAGGACAGTTGAACATGATTATTATGTGTTTGTTAGTGAATCATTGTGAGAATCACTTTGTTAAGAATAAGTATTAAGTCTACATCAAACTACAGCAAATCATGGTATATGGTCTGAATCATATGCCTGTCCGTATATCTCCTGGGCTAAGAATGGCTTTATATTTTTAAATTATTGAAAAAAATTAAAAAAATTTTTCATGAGATGTGAAAATTTATATAAAATCAAAATTCCAATGTTTTATTGGAACATAACCATACTCATTCATTTTTATATTGTCTGTTGGTATTCTGTGCTATAGTGGTAGAGCTGGGTAGTTGGAAAAGAAACCTTATTACATGCAAAGGCTAAAATATTTACTATCTGGTCTTTTAAGGAAAAGGTTCACCAATTCTTGTCTGTATGATAGTGTTACAATAGGGAAAAAGTTAAGAACCTCTGCTCTTAATAAATAGTCTCATTGAATAATGACAGCTTGTTAGTGAACACTTATTTTAGTTTCATACTTTTTTTTGGGGGGGGTTATATTTTAGAATTAGCATATTTTGTTTTATTGACAGGTCCTGAGTGGCAGTAAGCTTATTTCCTTCCACTGATTTTTTTTTTTATTTAAAGGTACAATTTCCAATTACTACATATGGCATTGATCATTACTGTTTTTATGAAAAGGTGTCATATTCTATATCCCAGTTATTCATTTTTCTCCTTTTGGATATTTTGTACAGAGCCAGGCTTATGTGTGTTAGCTCATAGGTACTGGAAGTGAATGTAGTTAGGCTTAAATGAATTGATATTCAAGTAAGGAATTCATGGAAGAAAGATTGAACAGAAGAATGCAAAGTGCTAAAGGCCAGAAGAAAGGAGATAGGGGTCCTTTCTAGAGTCACAGTGATAATTTGTTGGCAAGTGCAGACCAGCAAAATGCTGCTATTCAGGGAACTACTTGGGTTGCAGTTCACACTACAGTAGGGGTAGAAACTGAAGTAAGTGGGCATAAAATACCTTATTTTTTTCCACTTTCCGGTTCACTAAAAGATAGAATGATTTAATCTTTGGTTCAGGGTAGACGTGGAGAAGAGATTCAGAGTTCTGGAAGAGCAAGGCTAACCTGTGAATGCTATTAGTTACTAGCTACCAGGAGCTCACAAGAAGACTAGTACATTTTCAGATGAGAATCTCTCCCTGGGACAGTGAATTCTTAATTAAGGGGCACATTTTACACTGGCAGGCTCCTTGCATCTGTCTTTTCTAAACATGCTTGTTACTTACTGTGGAATATGGGTTGTTATGGTGATGTGAGGACAGAAACCATCTGCTTTACAGAATCTCAGGGAACTTTATGGACCTCATACTGTTGGCAGCAAGAAAGCAGCAGAGGATGTGACATCTGAAGACCAGCTCAAAAGAGTAAACTTTCACCATGATTTTTGTCAGTTATCTTCATAGCATAATTTTAGATTATCCTTCATAGCATAATTTTAGAGTATCCTTCTACTTTCACCCTTTCATGTCACCCCTAAAAATCCCATTGAGGGTCAGACAATCCAAGATGGTGGCCAAGTAACAGCCTCCCTGCAACAGGGCATGGTGAGTCTGGGGAGATAAAACTCCAGGCATCTCTGGCTGGTGGGATCTGCCTATAATCATCCCTTTTAGGATACAGGGAGTCAGCAAGGGACTTCTGGACCCCAAGAGGAGGACAAAAACAGTGGAAAACTGGCAAGTGGTTGTGTGTGACCGATGGACCTAATCCCACTGGCAGCCATAAGTACAAGCAGCAGTGAGACTACAAACCAGAAAGGCCTTACCTGTGAACTGTTTCGGTGTTTTTGGACTTGGCACTCAGTTGAACTGCCTTTGGGGAGAGCTTGAGCAGGAGTGCGGAGAACTTTGGGCATTGTCTAGGGCCCTAGACTGAGCTGCTGAGCCAGACGGAGCTAATAGTGTTCGGCTGTGGGCTGCAGGGAGCCATTGTGAGAGAACTGCTCCGGCAAGCTCTGCCCTTGGGGTCGCAGAGCAAGGATCGGGTGGGAGCTAGTAACCTACTGACTGAGCAGGCTAAAGGCAGGGACTGAGCTGCCTTACACCCTAAACCCTCAGGGGCAGAGTGAGACCGGTTTTGGCACACTGGAACCTTGGGCTATTGCCCTGGGTAGAATGCCATGGTGTCACACCTCATAGCAACCTCAAACTTCTGGGCTTGGCACCACCCAGACCTCCATAAGAGTTGCACTACGACCCGCCAACCCATGACCTGCACCCGCCAGGCCTCCACATGCCCTGACCAGGACCTGCGGGAGCTGCACAACCCTGCATCCTCCCTCCTGTACTCTCCCTGTCTCCACACCAGCACTCTTGTCTGGCCAGGGACTCTGGTAGCCGCATGCCCTCTGGAACCCTCCCTGCCTTTGTGCAGAGCCCTTCTCCTGGCCAGAGACTGCTGGACCCTTGGGCTCTCTGTGCCAAAGTCACTGGGTGCCAGGCATTCCCAGAACTGTGCGCACCACCTTCTGCCCTGTTGCTGGATCCGGGTGTGTCACACTCCAGAGCTGCTTCCACAAACAGAACTCCCTGGCTGGTACAGCCCCAGACGAACTATACAGGATCACTCCCTACAAAGATCCAACAACAATAGAGTGATCCTGCTGGGGTCTAATCTTAGAGAGACACCTCCCCAACTCTGAGGATGGCCAGAGGCAATGGTGAAAAACAATCATGAGGTGAAATCAATAGAAAAACTCTGGCAATATGAATAATCAGAGTAGATCAACTCCCCCAAGGATCAATGGGGGAGCACAAGATTCAATGCACAAATAGCTGAGATGTCAGAAATTGAATTCAGAATCTGGATAGCAAATAAGATCGAATTAGAATTCCAAGCAGTAACCCAAAAGATATCTCAAGAATTCAATGAATTCAAAGACCAAATGACCAAAGATTTTGACACATTGAGACAAGAAGTTCCAGCCCTCAAAGATCTGAAAAACACAATAGAATCCCTGAGTAACAGAATAAAGCAAGCAGAAGAAAGATTTCTGACATTGAAGACAAAGCTTTCAAACACTCCCAAACTCTCAAAGAGGAAGAGAAATGGAGAGAAAAAACAGATCACTCTCTCACAGAGCTCTGGGATAATTCAAACAAAACCAATATTCGTCTTATAGGGATCCCCAAAAGCGACGGAGTGGCTTAACAAGGCACACTCTTCTCCATAAGATTATGAAGGAGAACTTTCCAGACATGCCAAGAGATTCTGAAATCAGATAGCAGACAGTTTCAGAACTCCAGCATGACTCAACCTGAATAAGACATTTGCCAGACACATCATAATCAACTTCACTAAAGTTAATATGAAGGAGAAAATTCTAAAAGCAGCCAGACGAAAGAAAAGCATAACCTACGAGGGGAAGAATATTAGAATAACTGCAGATCTCTCTGCTGAAACTTTTCAAGCTAGAAGAGGATGGTCATTGACTTTTAA
>CAUYPK010079530.1:0-27406 GCA_963574355.1 Loris lydekkerianus | reverse complement strand
TTTCTTCTGCTGGGTTTGGGGTTGAAGTGTTCTTCTTTCTCCAGTTGCTTGAGATGTTCCATTAGGTTATTAACTTCCTCTCTTTCCGTTTTCTTGAGGAAGGCTTGCAGTGCTATAAATTTCCCTCTTAGGACTGCCTTTCCAGTATCCCAAAGGGTCTGGTAATTTGTGTCTTCATTGTTTTGTTCCAAAATTTTGGTGATTTCCTTCTTAATATTATCTATAACCCATGTATCCTTCAGCATAAGGTCATTTAGCTTCCATGTTTTTGTATGGGTATGCAGGTTCCTGTTGTTATTGAGTTCAACTTTTATTTCATGATGGTCTGAGAAGATGCAGGGAATAATTTCTATTTTTTTTAATTTGCTGAGGTTATATTTGTGGCCTAGGGTGTGGTCAGTTTTGGAGTATGTTCTGTGGGCTGATGAGAAGAATGTGTATTCAGTTTTGTTGGGATGAAATGTTCTGTAAATGTCTGTTAAGTTCAGATGTGAATGGTTATGTTTAAATCTAAAATTTCTTTGCTTAGGTTCTTTTTGGAGGATCTATCCAGCACTGCTTAAAGGGTGTTAAAATCTCAAACTACTATGCAACTGAAGGAAATCAAGTTACTCATGTCTATTAGAGTTTCTCTTATAAATTGAGGTGCATTGTGGTTGAATGCATAAATATTAATAATTGAGATCTCATCATATTGAGTATTACCTTTAACAAATATGAAGTGTCCATCTTTATTCTTCCTTATTTTGGTTGGTTTAAAGCCTATTGCATATGCGAATAGGATTGCAACGCCTGCTTTTTTCTGCTTTTCATTTGCCTGGAGTATAAATGACCATCTCTTTACCTTGAGTCTATATTTGTCTTTTAACGTAAGATGCGATTCTTGGATGCCGCAGATATCTGGTTTGAGTTTTTGTATACAGTCAGCCAACCTGTGCCTCTTTAGAGGACAATTTAAACCATTCACATTAATTGAGAATATTGATAAGCCTTTTTAGAGTCCAGTGGACATTTTTAATCCGTTTGTGACTGTGAAAGTTGGAATTTGATCAAAATTTTCTTGGTGGGTTTACTTTTGTGGTGGGGGATTATGCTGGTCTTTATGGAGGATAGGCCTGAGAATATTCTGGAAAGCTGGTTTAGTTATGGCAAATTTCTTCAACATGTGAATGTCATTGAAGTATTTAATTTCTCCGTCATAAATGAAATTCACTTTAGCTGGGTACAGAATCCTGGGTTGAAAGTTATTTTGTTTTAGGAGATTAAAAGTTGATGACCATCTTCTTCTTGCTTGAAAGGTTTCAGCAGAGATATCTGCAGTTATTCTAATATTCTTGCCCTTGTGGGTGATGGTTTTCTTTTGTCTGGCTGCTTTCCGAATTTTCTCCTTCATATTAACTTTAGTGAAATTGATTATGATGTGTCTGGTGGATGTCTTATTTGGGTTGAGTCATGCTCGAGTTCTGAAACTCTCTGTTATCTGAATTTCAGAAACTCTTGGCATATCTGGAAAGTTCTCCTTCATAATCTCACGGAGAAGAGACTCTGTGCCTTGTGAAACCACTTTGTCGCTTTTCGCTATTCCTATAAGACAAATATTGGTTTTCTTCAAAATATCAGAGCTCTCTGAGAGAGTGATCTGTTTTTGCCCTCCATTTCTCTTCCTTTTTGAGAGTTTGGGAGTGTTCAAAAGCTTTGTCTTCAATGTCAGAAATCCTTTCTTCTGCTTGCTCCATTCTGTTTCTGAGGGATTCTATTGTGTTTCTCAGATCTTTGAAGGATGCAACTTCTTGTCTTAATGTGTCAAAATCTTTGGTCATTTGGTCTTTGAATTTGTTGAATTCTTGAGATATCTTCTGGGTTACTGCTTGGAACACTAATTTGATCATATTTGCTATCCAGATTCTGAATTTGATTTCTGACATCTCAGCTATTTGTTTGTGCATGGAATCTTGTGCTGTGTCTGCCCCATTGATCCTTGGTAGAGTTGATCTACTGTAATTATATTGCCAGAGTTTTTTTGTCGATTTCACCTCATGATTGTTTTTCACCATTGCCTCTGGCTGTCCTCAGAGTTGGGGAGATGTCTTTCCAATATTATACCCCAGTGGAATCACTCTATTGTTGCTGGATCTTTGTAGGGAGTGACCCTGTGTAGTTCTTCTGGGGCTGCCCCAGCCAGGGACTTCTGGTTGTGGAAGCAGCTCCAGAGTGTGACACACCTGGTTTCAGCAACAGGGTGGAAGGTGGTGCTCATGGTTCTGGGAGTGCCTGATGCCCAGTGAGTTTGGCATAGAAAGCCCAAGGCTCCAGCAGTCTCTGGCCAGGAGAAGGGCACTGTGCAGAGGCAGGAAGGGCTCCAGAGGGCACATGGCTACCAGAGTTTCTGGACAGATGAGCGGGCTGGTGTGGAGACAGGGAGGGTGCAGGAGGGAGGACACAGGGTTGCGCAGCTCCCACAGTTCCTGGTCAGGGCATGCGGAGGCCTGGCGGGCACAGTTTGGGGGTCGTGGCACAGCTCTTATGGAGGTCTGGGCAGCACCAAGCCCAGGAGTTTGAGGTTGCTATGAGCTGTGACGCTCATACCTGGCATACCTGTGATGCCATAGCTGGCACTCTACCCAGGGCAACAGCCCGAGGCTACAGTGTGCCAAAATCAGTCTCACTCTGTTCCTGAGGGTTAAGGCTGTAAGGCAGCTCAGTCTCCACCTTTAGGCTGCTCAGTCACTAGGTTACTAGCTCCACCCGATCCTTGCTCTGCAACCCTGAGGGCAGAGCTTGCCGGGACAGTTCTTTCACAATGGCTCCCTGTGGCCAATAGCCAAACACTATTAGCTGTGTCTGGCTCAGTGGCTCAGTCTGGGGCCTCAGACAATACCCAAAGTTCTCCGCACTCCTGCTCCATCTCTCCCCAAGGCAGTTCAACTGAGTGCCGAGTCCAAAAACACTGAAACAGTTCACAGGTAAGGCCTATCCAGTTTGTAGTCTTACCACTGCTTGTACTCACAGCTGCCGGTGGGATTAGGTTGATCAAACACAGGCAAACACTTGCCAGTTTTCCACTGTTTTTGTCCTCCTCTTGGGGTCCATAAGTCCCTTGCTGACTCCCTGTATCCTCAAAGGGATGATCATAGGCAGATCCCACCAGCCAGAGATACCTGGAGTCTTGTCTCCCCAGACTCACCGTAGCCAGTTGCAGGGAAGCTGTTAGTCGGCTGCCATCTTGCTCCACCTTGAGTCGCTTTCTTTTCTATCCAGAAATGAGGTTTCTGTAGCTCTCAACTGTGTTATCATTGACCCCATATCAAAGGAATTAGTTTCTTCTGTGCTGAACCATAAGAAGGGAGTGTAATTCTGAGGCCCACTTCCTGTTGTATAACCTTTATCAAAAAATATTTCCCCTTGCCCACCATTCTTCCTTATCATTAGCAGCCTAGCAAAACCTTTCAATGACCTATGCCTTAGCTCAGGTCTCAGAGAAACAAGGCTTAAATGTTGACTCTTCAATGGGAGATGCAAGTGACTGAACAGTCAGAGAAACAAAGAAAAATGGGAAGCAAACTTGATGTGACACATTACCAAGCAAACTACCATTTCACTAACCACAAAGATATGCTGCTGGTCACACAGATGTACTAACATCTCCAAAAAAACCACATAGAAAACTGTGCCCCAAAATCATTCATCAGAAGGGAAAAGGGAGAGGAACTTATATGATGACTCCACTTCACATATCCTCACTCCTATTTGATCAAAGTTTGTCCATAGAATATCAATCAGTTCCTCTGATCTTCCAATTTGTATTATCTCACCTGTATTGGAAGCTGGAAAGAGGAGGCCAGATTTCATGCCCTGTGGCATGAAGTTTGTTCTGTGTCCAGTGGAAGAGAAAGGAGCCAGGGTTCGTGGATCCATCTGGATCTGGCCTGGGCTGATAGCATGGTGGGTTCCATGAAATTCATTCTAGAAGAAGAAACTATAGTGGTGTTGGAAATAGGGATCTCCCATGAGGAAGTGGCTGAAGGCCTAAAGGCATGCAACTTTGACAGAATCTAAGGTAGTACTTAAAACATGTCTAATACAGCTTGTTGTCTTAGCCTGGGTTTCCTCTGAAAAAGCAGAGCCTGAAATAAGATCCATATGCAGGTACTTATTTTGGGATGTGATTCTAGGCAACAGAAATGGAGAACTAGTGAAAGTGAAACAGAAAAGGAGAGAAAGTCAGGGTAAATGTAGATCTTGGGTTGGTCGTTGCTATGGACAACTATGGTCGTTGCTATGGTCCCAACTGCTGGGACCTTCTGAAAAGTCATGTAGAATGGACCTTAGAATTGAATGCTCAGAGACAGAAGAGGGGGCATATATCCCCTGACTACCACAGTTCATCGGTCAAGTGTTACTGATGACATCCTAATACCTTTATACTTGCAGACTGTCCACAGATGAATTCTAGGTGGATCTTCACAGGTTTCCTGAGTAAGAGGATCAGAAAACCCTGCTGAAGGGAAGTCCCATTAGCACAAAATGGTCTCCCCAGGAACCAAGAGAGATATGAGGAAGGATACAAGCAGTGTCTGCTACCCCTGTCACAAAGCATTTCAACAGCAGGAATTCTCTGCCTTTCCACTTTGAAGAACTTGTTAAATGTTTAATTGTCAATTTGTATTGTTATATTTAATATGTTGCCCTATAAATAGGGTGACTGCATTTCAACAGAAATTAAGCTGTAAAAAATCTAAGTATGCAAATAAGGTTTACTTAAAACATATAAACAGTGTTTACAAAGTGTTTTTGTCTTTTTCTTTCCTCTGAAAGAAAAGTCCAGAAAGGACAAATAATAGATGCCATGCCCTGGGCTCAGCATTTTGGAATATTTTTTCTTGCCAACTCTGTGAGAAAACATTGTTATCTAGATATGATTAAGGGCCTCTTTGCACCCCAGAGATTTCAGGTTAATAGTCTTGAAATCCCTCTTTCATAGCATGTGCAATTTAAGCATGTTCTAGAAAGTTCCTGTGACTTCCAGCTTCACATCTTCAGTGTCCCTGCCCCTTCATCTGGGAGTGTAACTTCAGTAAGATCCCTTCTTGTAGAGCAGAGCCAAGTCACCCCCTTAGCATAATAGTTTGATCCCCAAACCCCCAATCACACTCAAGATTTCCCAGTGTTTAGTTTGGGTTTTCAAGGCTTTAGGAATAATGAAAATGAGTTATATGCATTGCTGTCCAGGCTTCCTTCTTTCTGAACCTCCCTATTCCCTGCTTCCTTCCAAAAGTCTGCTTCACATTTATGACCATCCCAAATTCACACAGCAGCCACTGCGGCAGGGAGAGTAGTGCCCTGGCTGTGGATGAGCCTCTCTTGGGAGCTATCTGATCCACCTTGTCAGCCTTCCCTATCTCCACCAGAGAAAATGACAGCTCCACTGAGTGACATCATTTTCACAACATTATATGCTTAGTTTAGCCAAAGAAATATGGATTGACTGTCTAGTTTATTACACATCAAGCTCTGTGCTAAGAATCACAAATCGTCACAATCCTTGCCCACACGGTACTCAGAATTCTGTGGAAGAGACTGAATAACATAATCATAATTCAGAGTGTTGAGTTTAGTAACAAACATTTTCAAGTAACAGAAAAGATGATTAGCTCTGTCTAAGGCATCCAACAACACTCCAAGGAAGTGTTGATACTTAAGATGCATTTTTTTTTTTTTAATTGTTGGGGATTCATTGAGAGTACAATAAACCAGGTTACACTTATTACATTTGTTAGGTGAAATCCCTCTTACCTTAAGATGCATTTTAAAGGATGAATAGGGATGGCCGCATGGAGAAGAGAAGGAACAACACCCCTGAGGCAGAGGCAACATAATTTATAAAGGCACATAAATAGAAAGCCCCATGTTATATTAGAAGGGAATTAACATACTTTTAAACTGAGAGAGAGAAAGAGAGAGATGAGATATAAAATGGGTTTGTTTAGAGAGAGAGAAAGAGAGATATGAAATGGGTTTGGTTAGAGAGAGAGAGATATGAAATGGGTTTCAATAAGCAGATGAAGACCAAATAATAAAATTTGGCATCATACAAAGAGCTTGAGCTTCTCCTATGGATGATGAGGGGTAGTGAAAGATTTGAAACAGCATGGTGACATGGAAAATTTTGTCACTTTGTTTACCAGATGCATGATCAGAGACCACTAAGAATGGGGCAGAAGCCCCATTAGGGCAGTAGCTGAGTGAGGAAGCCTGAGTAAGTGGCTAACCCCAGGGAGGGACATTGAGGATGAGCATAAGAAAACTGATTTTAGAACTTGTTAAGAAATGAAATTGAACAAATTTGGAGACTTGTAGGATATTGAGGGTAGGGAAAGGTTAAAGTCAGTCATGATCTCCTGGTGCTGTGGCTGTGTGATGAGATGAGTGGTGAAGCCACCAGCCATCCAAAGAAGCAGAGAACAAAGGAACAAGTTTACGGTGGGTGGCAGAAAGAGAACTTAATTTCAAGCTAGTTGCATCTGTAAATTGACTGGGTTTGGCTGCTCTAAGCTATGTTCATCTGGGCAACTGATTTAGGCTGTGATGGGTAGATCTTCTCACCATAGAACTTGGGCTGGACAGGGAGACTCAGTTCCATGTTTCATTCATCCTCCTTGAACATGAATGGGCTATCTAAGGCATGCATTTTTGGTTTTATGGTTTTTGTCATAGAGATATGAGAGGTGAGAGAAAACATGCAAAAACACACAAGGCCTGTTAAGTCCTGAGTTCAAAACTGGCATACAGTCTTGCCACTCATATTCCAGTGACCAACATAAGGCACATGGCCAATCACAAAGTGAAAGGGTGGCTAAATACCTTCAACCACAAAGCAGCTATGGCAAGTGTGTAGATGAAGACAAGGGTGAAAAAATTTAGCCAATAATTTGGCTAAAATACTCAGGAGAACATTTCGAGTTCGATACATATAAAGCTAAATCTTATAGAAAAACCAGTCCTAAAAGTTATAGATTTTGGTTGTGTCAGGGTTAAACACCCTATGTGGAGATTAAACATAGTACATGTAGTGATGAGAAATAAGGCAAAGACAGACTGCCAGGAGCAGCCAACATTTACAGAGAAGAAGATGGGATTTCTTTCAGGAAAGCGAAAAAGAATTGGTCACCAGGATTGGAGAAGGCACATGGGGGTTTCCTGTCAGGGAAGCCAAATGAGTAGAGACTTTCAAGAAGGAAACAGTAGTTAGAATTTTATTATATTTATTATGAGCAATAATAAAATATTTGTTGATTTTTTACTAAAAGCTGAGCATTAGTCTAAATGCTTTTATACAAGTCCCTTAATCCTCACAAGACTAAAATGACATAGTATCCCCATTTTATTGACACAGAAGTTGAGATAACTAGAAGTTATGCAATCCATGCTGATTTAGTCAATAATCAAGGCAGTACGACTCTAGAACCCATGCTTTAAATTAAAAAAAACTGTGTCCTCAGGGTATTAAATGTCAAATTTTCGGTCTATATGAAATGAAACCAAAACATGGCTCATATGAGAACAAGTAGGCACAAATTAGAATAAGTAGTTTCCAAGAAAGTATATAATTACAATTTATCTGAGATCATGCAACTCGCAAGTGGCAGAAGCGCATTTTGAACGCTGATCTCTCAAACTCCATGGTTCTTGTACCACACTGAAGTCAATACAATAAGGAGTCCTCCACACTTTTGTTTCACCCAAGGCCTTCTTCAAGAGTGAGGGCTTGACACCAAGCTTTGAACTAGCACATTGCTCTTCTTGTATCATATGACAGCTTAAGAAAACAACAAAAAAGTAAAAGATGTGAATCATCTATCACTTTTCTTTCTGATTGATGTGAATTTCAAACAGACTTAACAAGTAGAAGTCACCATCTGATAAATATCAGTCAAGCTGCTGTCACTTCTTGGAGCCTATGCTTGTTAGAATAGATAACAAGTTGAACACACTTTGCCCACCAAATCCAGTTAAATTGTACTCTTCATGGATATGGGTAGACCTCATCGCAAAACTGAAGCCTTCAACAAATTCATAAATTTGACCTATAAGATATGAGATCTTTCAAAGTATTACTTTGGAAAGAAATGAAATCCTATCCTATACTATAATTAAAACAATATAAATGGCATTTGCTATCTATGAACAAAAAATTATAGAAATATGGAAAAGGTAGATCATTTGTTGAGTTGTTTCATTTGTAACACTTTAATTATTCTTTCATTATAATAATGTTTTGGGGAATTATTTTGAATCTACTCTTTTTGAATTGAAAAAACTTTCTAAAGACAAGAAGTATTATTCTGATTTATTTACATAGATTAAGGGAATTTTGCCTAAAATATTTCTTAATATCTTTTTAAAAATAGAAAATAATTCATTTGGTAAATAAACTTAATCAATAGAATCCACTGCTTAGGTTCTGTTCCCAACTTTTACTTAGATCATAAAAATACACACACGTTCTCATGTCAATCCAATCACCCACCTATGCTTTTAGATTTAAAAATAAGCCATTCAGTCCAAAGATTAAAACATCTTATAAGCCTCTTTCTGTAATAAGGTCAGGAAAATTACATATATGACTCCAAACCTCAAAGAAAAGAAAACACTCTTTAATGATGAGGCTATGGCTTTATGCACTGTGCAAAGATGGCCTCTTTCACTCAATCATTTTTCTGTCCTAAAAAGACTGAACCTTACAGATTTTTTCTCAGGGGAGGCAAGTTCCCTCTTCATACTCTTTTTTCACCCAATCCAAAAATCTGGTGTAGAAGAACACCTGGCAGGCTTGGCACCCATAGCACAGTGGTTATGGTGCCAGCCACATGCACCGACGGTGGCGAGTTCGAGCCTGGCCTGGACCAGCTAAACTACAATGATGACTGCAACAAGAAAATAGCCAGGTGTTTCGGTGGGCCCCTGTAGTCCCAGCTACTTGGGAGGCTAAGGCAGGAGAATCGCTTAAGCCCAAGAGTTTGAAGTTGCTATGAGCTGTGACGCCACGGCACTCTACTGAGGGTGACATAGTGAGATTCTGTCTCCAAAAAAAAGAACACCCTGCAGTGTTCCATGCTCTTAACCCATATCTTAGAATGCAACTAACTATATCATATCATATCAATATTTATTGTACATAATTCCATTTCTACCACAAAACTGAGAGAAATTTGAGAGAAGAAATTTTTTGTATTCATCATTATACCCACAAAGCCTAGAGCAGTGCCTGGCTTCACGGACAGGGGTTGTTAAATGGACATAGATAATTGTGAATAGAAATTGCAGGATGCTAAGTCCTTATCCAGTGATGGTGATAATAATAAATTCTAATATTTACAATCTTTCAAGAATAATGACAAACCCTTTGAGTGTGCTATTTTTCAAATCTCCATCATAACGGCTTGAGGCTGGTACTATTGTTTCCCTCATTTCGTAGACGCAGAAACAGATTCAGAGAAGCAAATAATGTCTATGAATAGGAAATGAGAAGGTCTGGATTCAAACTCTGACATTTGGACTCCATTCTTATCCAGTGTTGTAAACTGCCGATCTTCAGTACTAAGGCAGCATTCTCTAGAGAGAACATGAAATGTTCTCTGTCTTCTGTGTCTTGAAGAGGCATGCAAAGCACAGTGAGAAAATACAGTTGATGTAAGTTCCTGGACAGTACCTTTGCTGGTTTTTCCCTTCTTGGATTCATAGAAAATATAGAAGAAAGTCTCTCAATGCAGCCCTGAGTTCAGGAAATACCTCCAGATCTAGCCCTTTTTTCTCCTGCTCTTGGCCAAAATACATATGACTCATTATCCTGACTCATACTTTTCATATTCCTCCCAATTTGGGCTCAATAACCCAGTTCCATAATGCCCTTTCTTTAATGATTTAGGAACTCCATAGGCCAGCTAATGGGGTACACTTCATAGTACTGCCACAGACTCTAGACTAGGGTTCCTATTGAGCCCAGGATACTACAAATTGCCACCTCTCCCATCCCAAACCCAGCCCACAAACACTTCCAATGAGGAACACCAGTCACCTGGAGTACGGGGTTTTGTTGTTATTGTTGTTGTTGTTGTTGTTGAGAATGTTCAGGTGACCAGATATTCATTCCTATTTTCTTTGATTGTCCAAATTACATTTTTCAATTTTTAAAAAATCACTGATAATTCTTAAACACTAAGCCAGCCATAAAACTTGCATACACTAGGTTTTTATTGCATCAAGTATAATCTCTGCACTGGGAAGTTATTAGAATGCAGATTCTCAATCCACTCTCAAGCGTTTGGAATCAGAATCTTTATTTTAGCAAAATCTGTAAGTGATTTCTCTCACATTAAAGTTTGAGAAGAATTGCAGTAGATGAAAATCTCTCTTTACTAAAATTCTAAATATTTTTACATCCTTATACCTCCAAAGTATGGTCTGATTCTCACATAATTCCTCTAGTTTATTCCAACATATTCCATAAATTCCTCTGCATAACTCAGTAGGGGACTTCAATAACACAAAGCAAAGGCAAGATCATTCTGTCAAGAACTTTTCTTGTGTCCAGCTTGAGAGGTTTATTGATTCAAGAACTCTACTCTAAATATTGCCTGTTATTTTAGAGTACTCATCTTATTTTTCTTTTCAGACAATGACTTTGTTCAAGGCAGAGAATATACCACATAAATCTTTGTAACCCTAGAGGTTACCACAACATTTGGTACATAGTCAGTGACAAATAATAAGATAAATAAATAAATTACACCTTTTGTATTGCACTTATTTATTTTTTTGAATTAATTTCCATGTGAGATTGTAGAACTCTGGGAAGTAAACATCTTGTCTTACCCGTCTTTGTTTCTTTTCCAACATATATCAGAGTACCTTACATGTAAAAAATTCTTCATAAATATTTTCAAAATGAACTAAATTGGTCATTGGGCATGAAAAACAATGGTTCATTTACCAAATTAGAGTAATCTGAGAGTGACATTCAGTCTGTTGTCAAGTAAGCACAATGGGGAAAGAATCAATGAGAGCCAATAAGAACAAAATCATTATTGTCATTAAAATATAACAAGATTAAACATTGTCTATGAGAAAAGAAAAAGGGGAGAAGTGGACATTAAGACAAGGTCTCCCTCTGTCACGCAGGCTGGAATGCAGTGTCCCAGTCATAGCTCACCTCCAATTCCTGGGCTCAAGTGATCCTCCTGCCTCAGCTTCGTGAATAGCTGGGACTTACAGGCACCACCATGCTCTACAATTTTTTTTTTTTAACCTTTTGTAGAGAGAGTCTTGCCACATTGTCCAGGCTGGTCTCAACCTCCTGGCCTCAAGTGATCCTCCCACCTCAGCTTTCCCAAGTGGTGGAATTATAGGTATGAACCACCACACCCAGATAGGACATTAATTTTTTAGTGACTTGGTGAGTTCAGGATAATTTTTTGACTCAGATGTTTTTTGATGCTTATATAAACAAGACAAAGTCAACATTTTTCAAAGATATTTATTTATTTATTTGGGGGGTTTTGGATTTTTTTTAGAGTCAGAGTTTCACTTTGTCACCCTCAGTAGAGTGCCACAACCTCCAGCTCTTGGGCTTAGGCAATTCTCTTGCCTCAGCCTCCCGAGTAGGTGAAACTACAGGCGCCTGCCACAACGCCCGGCTATTTGTTGTTGTTGTTGTTGTTGTTGTTGTTGTTGCAGTTTGGCTGGGGCCAGGTTCAAACCCACCACCCTCAGTATATGGGGTCGGCACCCTACTCATTGAGCCACAGGCACCGCCCAAAGAAATTTATTTAATATCCAAGATTTAGTTTTTCTTTTAGAATTCAAGAACAATATTATAAGCTCAGTATAAGAAAAAGAGGGACTATAACTATTATAAAAGGCTACAAGATGTGAATAACTAATTACTAAGCATTGTTAGAATTTTTACTCTGATACCTGATGACATAACATCATTATCAGAATTTAAGTGCAGAGAGTTTAAGGACTGAATGCCTGCACCCTCACCCTACTGCTCTAATCAAATTCTTATACTGAAGCCCTAACTCTCTACTAGTATGGCTGTATTTAGAGATGGGACCACTAAAGAAGTAACTAAGGTTACATGAGGTCATATGGGTAGGACCCTAATTCTATAAGATAGTATCTTTATATGGTTTCTATGAGAAGCTTGCTCACTGTCGCTGCATGCATACACCAAGGAAAGATCATGTGAGGGTATAGCAAGAATAAAGCCCACCCCAGAAATTGAACCCTGATAACCTTTCCCTTAGACTTCAAGAACTGGGAGAAAACAAATTTCTGCTATTTAAGGTATGCAGCAAAAAACATTCTTTAAAAGTCATAAAAGTGCTAGAGGCATTCTCTTGCATATAAAGTGGAGACGATGACAGTGCATCTCTTTTACAGATTATTATGAGGATCCAACAAAACTCTATAGGTAGGTAAAGATCTCAACACAGTTCTTGACACTGATTAGATAATGAATAAATGTTAGTTTCCTTTCTCTTCAACAGAGTAAATTAAATGCATTTATTGCACCCTGATCATGTATTTATTTCACATTTAGTAAATCTACGATGGAACCAAGAAAGGTTTCAAGGAAGAATGACACTTGTTTTCAGTCTTGAGAGATAAAAATTAACCAAAATTTCTTTGCCTAGGTCAATTTCCTAAATTTTCTTCTAGGGCTTTATTGCTCCAGGCCTCACTTTAAGTATTTAATCCATCTCAGGTGAATTTTTGTGTGTGGTGATAGATAGAAGAGTTTCATTCTTCTGCACATGGCTATCCAATTTTCCCAGCACCATTTATTGAATAATGTGCCCTTTCCTCAGTATATGATTTTGTCTGCTTCGTCAAAGATGACTTGGTTGTAGGTATATGGTTTTATTTTTGGGTTTTATATTCCATACTCTTGATCTATGTGTCTACTTTTATGCCAGGACCATGCTGTTTTGGTTATTATAGCCTTGTAGTATAAGTCTGGTAATGCCTTGAGTTTGAAAAGGGGATTTTAAAACACACACACACACACACAGACAGGCACACCCCTGTATATTGCCAGGGCTTGGTAAGAGACTAGATGTGGACTAAAAGATAGGATAAAGCTGAGCTGACATTTTTTGTGAGAAAGTACAACAAAAATGCTAACACACACTGCTGGTGGGAATGTAAAATGGTACAACTGCTATGGAAAACAGTCTGGCATTTTCTCCAAACATTAAATATAGTTACCAAATGACACAACTTCACTTCAAAGAAGTGAAGAAGAAACTTATGTCTATCCAAAAACTTGTAAAAGAATGTTCATAGCAGCATTATTCATAATAACCAAAAGGTGGAAACAGCCCAAATATTTATCAACTAATGAGCAGGTAAATGAAGTGACACATTCACATAAAGAAATATTATTAGCGATAAAAAGAAATCAAATACTGTTACATGCTACAACATAGATGAGTCTTGAAATCATTATACCAAGTACAAGAAGCCAGACACAAAGATTATTGTATTATTCCATTTACATGACATATCCAGGTTAGGTAAACCCAGAGATGGAAAGTATATTGGTAATGTCATATGTGGTAGTGCTGGTAGGTTGAAGAGAAATGAGAAGTGACTGCTGAAGGATATAGAGTTTCTCTTTGAGGTGATTAAAATATTCTAAAATCATGATGCTGGTTATACATCTCTGAAAATGTACTGAAAAACGTATCACTTTAAAATGGGTGAATTGTATCATATCCAAGTTATATCTCAATAAAACTTATCATTTAGTAAGTGTTAATAGCACTTACTCCCTGCTATAAGCTCCTCAAGGTCACAGGTAATTCCTCAGACATAGCAGAAACTCAGGAAACATTTATTGAACTGAAAACAAATTGGATGAATCAATAGATGATAGCTATTCATTACAATGCCACAGTTGGCAAAATCTTCTAGATCTTGGGCATGTAGCTAGAATTAAGAAGTATTCCTCAAAATAGGTGACATTTGTTCTGTGTTTCATCTATCATATAGCTACCAGAGCCAGGATATCTGTGGCTCTTCTCATTTAATCATAGGTGGGTAGTGTATCCCCAGACCTACTCTTTTGAATGAAATGACTAAAATTAGTTTCTCTGCCTTGGATGTGCCACTCTGGAGAACGAAACTGAGAAGAAAAAGGTATAGAACTGGAGTAGGACGTTTTTGATTGTTCAGAATTGCTTGGTTTGGATTGATTTGGCATGAGTTTTGGAGGCAATGAAAATCATAAAGGAATATTTTAACTTTATAAGAATGTAATTCACACTTCCAAACACTGCTTCAGTTGTGACTTTACTGATCATCTCAGATACCTTTGGTTTGATTAATTTATTTGCATGTTCTGCTTTACTTTCTTTTGTTTTGCCTTGTCTTGTCTGGTCTGACCTAAATTTGCTTTACTTTATTTTGCCTTGCCTTTGTTACCCAGGAGTATTTATCAAGACAAGCATTAGAATAGGGAGTCCTGGCTCAGTGTCCATAGATCAGCAGTTAGGGCACTGGCCACATTCACCAGGGCTGATAGATTCTAACCCAGCCCGAGCCTACTAAACAAACAAAAAAAATAAAATAAAATAAATAAAATAACCAGGCATTGTGGCAGGCGCCTATAGTCCCAGCTTCTTGGGAGGCTGAGGCAAGAGAATCACTTGAGCCCAAGAATTTGACGTTGCTGTGAACTGTGATGCAGCTCATATGATTATAGACAAGCTCTGTATAGTCTAAACAGGGAAGAGCCTTATCATAGCCTATTACCCTCAGCCTCAGAGAAGAACTAGTGAGAGAGACTAGGTCAAAATGATCATTTTCACCCCACTTTATCTTTTGGCAGAGTTATCTAAATGTATTCTCCTTGCCACCCATTCAGTGCCAACAGGCATTTTTCCTTTAGGTTATCATTTGTCTCTGGGGAAATGTGGCCCACAGAACATCAGTCCTCCCATTTATCAACCACCTAGGTAAAACTCTTTACAACTCATGCCAAGTTCTATCACTTAGATTTTCAAAAATACTGTGGAACCCATCAAACAAATAAAGACTAAGACACTAGTGAAATGTGGGTATATGGCATAGCAAGAAGCATTTGCCTCAACAGAAAGATCATGAACGTGACAAATCACATCCTGGGTGTCTACATACTGAATCTAAACAGATTCCTTCTATACAGCAGAAGTGTGCTTTTTATTTTCTTGGGAAAATGCAACAATGTGAAAGTGTGAATATACATTTCCTAAATTTCAGGTCCCTCACAAACATAACAATATTTAAGTCCATGAAAAAAGTCAACATATTGACTTCTACCCTAAGGATTCCATTGTTTCACTATTATGAAGTATAACTTGGAATTCTGCAATGTAAATAATGGCAAAAATGCAAAATTTGTCTTGTATTATGTGCTATGGCAAGCTTTCTAAGGCTGCATGCTAAATGTTTAGTAGAAAAGCAATAATAATAATAATAGCAAATGCATATGATTGTACATGTCAGGCACTGTACCAAGGTTTAAGTACATATTCATAGATTTGATTTTTACCACTCTATGTAGCAAGTTATTATACCCCCCTCACACTAATGGACTAAATCAGAGAGACATTGAGTAACTTGTCCAACTCATATAGCAATCTGGCTTCAGAGTTCATACTTTTAATTATTATACATTACTATCTCAAAGTAGAAGGTGGTTTATGCAAATGTCTAGGGCTTGGATTTATAATATCTTTGCAGTTTTGATGCTTTAAGTATAAAACAACTCAATCATGTATATAATGCACTTTGAGAATGGGTAATAGATGCTACTAATAGTACCACTTACTGAGTTCTTAAAATGTAATAAAACCTTTGTTAAGCACTCACATTTAATGATAGCAACATCTCTATAAAGGAGGAATTACCACTATCCCTCTGTTACATGTGAGGAAATGGGACAAAGAAGTGTTAATTAAGCCAAAATCACCAACCAACAAGTAGCAGAATCAGAATTGACCCCAAAGACCATCTTTTGATGTTTCAGTGGGAAATCAATAAGTTTAAAATGTGTATAATAAATATTACAAATTTCATTTATCAATTTAAAAATCAAATAAAATTATTTTGTGCTTTCTTACCTATTCTTATCTGTCTCCCTGCCTAGAAGGTGAATTGCCACGTTGTTACTGCTGCTGCCACATTTCCCCATTTTATCTCTAGCACTTAGCACAGTACTCCTCTCAAAATTGCTACTCAGTCATTGATTGGAGATTAAAAATGAATGAGTGATAAGTAATTGTGAACTGGGAAAAAGAGTCGTTCGGAGTACTTCAGTTACATTGAGAGCAACCTTAGAGATACTGATGAAACTCAATTGGAGCTCTGGTTTTCAACTCTTGATCACTCCTTATCTAGTGGAATGAACAAAGTCACAGCCCTTTAACTCCTTATATGCTACTTGTGCCTATATCAAAATACCAGCCTCATCAACAGGACAGAGTTGAGGAAAAGGAGAATAGATGATAAATTAAGTCATTTTTTGAATTAGGTTTCATTGGTGGCAAATAACAGAAGACCATTTACTAACTTAAGCAAAAGGGAATTAAGTTACCAAAATGAAACAAAACAAAACAAAACACAACACACACCCACAAACAAAAATCACTATCGAGATTTTGATTTGAATACCTTAAATTTACAGACCAATTTGAGGAAATCCAACATAGTGACTATGATGAAATCTTTATCAATTTATATTCTTCTCCATAAAGGTGTTATATGCTTTTGTTAGATTAATTACATTGCTGGCACGCTTAGAGACACTGAAGAAATTTTTCTACACATACATACACACATCTAGTGTAAATGTCCTTAGGATAAAATGATTTTTTTCTTCTGGGTAGATGCCTAGGAATGGGATTGTGGGACCAATTGGAAGATCTAGTTTGAGTTCTTTGAGGATTCTCCATACTGCTTTCTAAAGAGATTGTATTAGCTTGCAATCCAAAGTGTTCCCTTTTCTCCACATCTTCACCAAAATCTGCAACTTCGGGACTTTGTGCTGTGGGCTTTTTTCACTGGGGTTGGGTGATATCTTAGAGTGGTTTTGATGTGCATTTCTCTGATCATTAGGATATGAGCATTTTTTCATATGTTTGTTGGCCATTTGTCTGTCCTCTTCAGAAAAGGTTCTGTCCATGTGTCTTGCCCATTGATAGGTGTGATGGTTTGCTCTTTTTTGTTGATTAATTTGAGTGCTCTGCAGATTCTAGTTATCAATCCTTTGTCAGAAAAGAAAATATCTTTTCCCATTCGGATGGCTGTCTATTTGCTTTAATTGTTGTGTCCTTAGCTGTGCAGAAGCTTTTCAGCTTAATTAACTTCCATTTGTTTATTTTTGCTGTTGTTGCAATTGCCAATGAAGTAAGTCTTCTTCCTAAAATCTTTCCCTAAGCTGACATTATGAAAAGTTTTTCACATGCTTCCTTCTAGGATTTTTATCATTTCATTTAGATTTAAAATTTTTTATCCATCTTGAGTCAATTTTCGTAAGTGGTGAAAGGTGTGGGTTCAGTTTCAGCCTTTTACGTGTGGTTATGCAGTTCTCTCAACACCATTTATTGAATAGGAATTCTTTTCCCCTGTGTATGCTTTTGTCTGGTTTATCAAAGATCAGATGGTGATAGGAGTTGGTTTCATGTCTAGGTATTCTATTCTGTCCCATATGTCTGTCTCTATTTTTGTGCCAATACCAGAAGATTTTTTTTAAAGTGCTACTTCTTATTTCCAAGAGTAATTCACACAACTATAAAAATGAAGCTCATTGTAAAATATGACCATTTGCTAAAAAGACATTAATTAATCATAAAAATATGAGATTGCCGAGTGGGGTGCAGTGGGAGCTAAAAGAATACGTTTGGGGAAATGTCTTTCCTGTCTTTTCCTGAACTTTCTTGGTTTCATTATGAAAGGAAAATACAAGTGTCTTGATCTCACAGCTTAAGAGACTTGACCCTACCAACAAAAATTCTGCTATCAGAAGCCCAGGATAGGAGCACTTATTTCAAAGGCCCCTTATTGGGAGACATAAGCATCCCCAAGTAAGATAAGAGCACCAGTTCCTTGTGTAGTGTGTTGACAACTGTATTTCTCTCCTTCTAGAATAAAAAGCCATGCTAAATTTTTCAGAGACCTTATTTCTAAATATCAAACCCAAGTCACATTTTTAATGGGAATTTTCCAACAGATAACAGCTTTGCTTTGAAGGCTTTCAAATCTCACAGGATATTCTCAGGTGGGAAATTGTTACAAAAGGAACCATAGTGCCAGGAAATGTGTTATGAATGGATTTAGTGCTCAGTGGGGTAGATGTCTGTCCTGTGGATACAGTGCTTAGTAGGGTAGACATCTGTCCTATGGATATAGTGCTTGGTAGGGTAGCTGTCTGTCCTGTGGATATAGTGACCGGTGGGGTAGACGTCTATCCTGTGGATACTGTGCTCGGTGGGTTAGATGTCTGTCCTGTGGATACTGTGCTCGATGGGGTAGATGGCCTCCAGAGATGTCCCCAGCAATTCCTCTTCCCCTTGTTCATACATGCCACATCTGCAGACAGAAGTAGAACCATACCATCACTCCTTGAGCCTGTGCTGGATTTTCTATTGCTTGGACAAATAGAATGATGAGGAAGTGGCATTTTGATATGTTTCAGACTTCTTCCTCCCTCACAGATCCTTGAACCAGCATGGAAAAAGTCCTGCTTACCTTGTTGGAAGGAGGATGAGACACCAAGGAGAACGAAAGGTCACATGCAGGAGCACTGGGGTAAAAAACCTGATTCTTATCAGCTCTGTGACTCATCAAATCACTGAACATTTCTACATTTATAAAAATGAACATCTAGGCTCAGCACCTGTAGCTCAAGCGGCTAAGGCGCTAGCCACATACACCAGAGCTGGCAAGTTTGAATACAGCCCAGGCCTGCCAAACAATGACAACTGCAACCAAAAAATAGCCAGGTGTTGTGGCGGGTGCCTGTAGTCCCAGCTGCTAGGAAGGCTGAGGCAAGAGAATCACTTAAGCCCAGGCATTGGAGGTTGCTGTGAGCTATGATACCACAGCACTCTACCCAGGCCAATAGCTTGAGGCTCTATCTCAAAAACAAACAAACAAATGAACATCTAGGCTCAGAGCCCTTAGCTCAGTGAGTAGGGTGCTGGCCACATACACTGAGGCTGGTGGGTTTGAGCCTGGCCTGGGCCTCCTAAACAACAATGACAATTGCAACACAATAACTACAACAAAAAATAGCTGGACTTTGTGGTGGGTACCTGTAGTCCCAGCTACTTGGGAGGCAGAGGCAAGAGAATTGCTTAAGCCCAAGAGTTTAAGGTTGCTGTGAGCTGTGATGCCACACTACTCTACCACAGGTGACATAGAGAGATTCTGTCTCAAAAAAAAAAAAAAGAACAACTAGTTCACACTGTTGTGAAAATCAAATGAAATCATTCTATTAGGTTTATTGAGCACCCACTATGCCTCAGGCACTGAGGATACATACATCAATAAATAAATTATGAATGTTGCCTTAGAAGAGCCCACAGTCTAGAATAAGATATACATACAGTCCTTGAGCTTAGTCCTGGAAAGTGCTTAGAAAAAAATTAATTATATTAATATGGTCCTGGAGTCTTACAGGACACTGCATGGCTGTGCAAGATGCTTTCAATATAGCTTAAAAACCTGGAGTTAACATATGAAATCATAAATTCAGAATATAACTACATATTATTACTCTAAACTCCATAATTGCCAGCCCCCAAATTTAAAACATAGAAAATGCAGCACTAGTATGGCAATATGTAAAGGAGCTGAGAGTGAGCCAAGCCTCAGTAGGACCAGGAGGTTTTGCAAAGGCAGTGATGTGGGAAGCTAATACTCCTGGGTGAGAAACAACTTAACAGGAAGTGATAACTAGAGCCAAACTGTCAACAGAAAGTCTGCCACAGGAGAGATGCTCCGTATCTGTGCTGTCTATTGCCATGTGGCTGGTGTGAATGAGAAACTGAGCTTCTAATCTGTCTAATTTTAGTCAATTTAAACTTATTTTTTATTTTTAATTATTATGCGTATGTGATAGTTGTATGTATTTATAGGGTACATGTGATGTTTTGATACAGGCATACAATACATATTAATCAATCAGAATAATTGGGGTTTCCATCACCTCAAGCATTTGTCTTTTTTATTGATTGATTGATTGATTGATTGAAAAGAAGGAAAGAGAAGTTTATTAATTTGCTGTCAAATGAGGAGGCTGGCAGACTCCTGTCTCAAAGTGCTTCTGTCTCAAAATACAGAGCTTTTAAAGCTGATTTCTGATTAATCCCATCTTTGACTAAGATATTCTCCTCTAGCAAGATTCATCCTATCTCCTGCAGCACAAAAACCAAAGAGTATTCCCCCTTCCCCTCCTGACTTCTGACTTGAGGCAAGGATGTAGATTTTAGTTCTCAAAAGGCTATGTTAACCAGTTTCATGAAAGTATTTCAAATTGTATATAAAACCAGCAGATTGCCCTCACCCCCTTCCCCCCCCAAAAAAGGGTAAGGGGACTTTGAAGAGATAGAAACATTTTTACTCTTTTTCAGACCATTTTCTCTATTGCATATTTCCCACTGTCAATTTTACACTTCCATATCTATGGGAGGACAGGTGATATACTCATCAAGCTTCTTTCTGCTGAATTGGGGTGATGGCTTAGATGGAAGGTACAGATTATCAGGTGAAAAGGGGCATAAGCAATAACTACAAGGTGAAATGGACTGTCACCTTTATCGTTTATAATTTCTTTACATTAGGAATATTTCAGTTTCACGTATTGTTGAGTATTAAGTACTTACTTTGTGGTGCTATTCAGTTTAAATTTAAGTAACTACATGGCTACTTGCTGCTATGTTAAATGGCACATGCTCGCAAGACTTGAGGAAGGCCAGCCATAGTTTTTTCTATTACTTTCAAAGATATTTAAAGATATATAGTTGAACTATATCAGTTCAACTGATACAGTAACATTATTTACCTACCACAACGCCATACCCACTATCCACTATACGGGATAAAACAGATTCAAAAATAGCATTTCCCTGCTGCATAATTCCAGGATAACTTCATGACCTGCCAAAGTTTATTCATGCACCCTCATCCTGGGTTTATCTGAACCAATGGTGTCTCTCATCAAAAGAGTGTTGCTTTCCATGCAATCCAAAGAAAAGGCGGAGGGGTAAAGGCCAGCATTGAAGAAGGCAATTATGGAAGATGCATTTACCAGAAAGCTTTTAGCATTTATCAGTATCCTTGGTTACAGGTAATAGAGAAAGGGGAAGAGAGAAGGGGCAAACACATTTGAAGTACAAATAGCTGGAACCAGAGACCAGACAAAAGATTCAAAGCTGAGAGTAACATTTAGGGCACTAGCAAAGCAAAATGGAAAAAATGAAGCAATTATTCTGATGGTCCAGGGCAAAATGAAATCTTTCATCTGGAAACAGCCAGATAATTCCAAGTGAAAGGATTTTTATTTTGGTTGTTGTTTTCTGTTGAGTTGAGCTGATAATTGCTAGGGTTTATTTTTCCAATGTACTCTTTAGTAGAGGTATAGAAAGAGAAATGCAGATGGACCTATTAGGGTTGGAGTCTGCCTATGAAGAATCTGATGGAATCCTCATTCCTTAAGGATTAAATCCAGGCCAAATAGAGAACAGAAAATAATAGAATACACACAAATCCAGAAGCCCTAAGGAATAGGAGATTAGGATCTTTTTAAGGAGACTTTCCGTGATGGTTTATGCCTAGCTGTCAGCGCTGAGTTTCAAAGGCATGAGCTAGGGGTTGGGGGGAGGTGGAGGAGGCTGTAATTCCAGAAGCAGCAGCAGCAGCAGCTCCCATCAACCTTACTGCTTATGTTTGTGTTAGTGTGGGCACTGTTCTGTCATGATTTGTCCTAGTTCTCTCACAGTAGGCCTAAGAAAAAGTCTTATTATTGTGTGAAAAACATGCATATGGATGCCCTGGTTCAGGGAAACATTCTTGAAGGAAAAGTGCATTCATTAAATTGGTTAGTTAGGGGGGAAATAAACCAAACAATAAGAAATAAACTTGAGAATCACTCTGGATGTTTTACCTTGAATTCTAAATGCCTCTCTGCCAAGACCTAGCAGATCTAAAACACCAGCGTAGATGCTATGGTACGTTACACTAGGGGAAACTCTCAAGTGATGAATTAACCTCTGTGTAAGACCAGCTGCTGAAGCTAACTTTGCTCTCCAGCTGGTTAAAAGGCTGACACAGTGTTGCAAGGCTCTCTGAGTGTGCATTAGCCACAAAAGGGTCCCCCCACTGTTCAGCACATTGTGTTGGAGCAATCGGATTTCCAGAAATAGATTCACCCCAATCCCCTTTCTTATATTTTCCAGAGCTGAACCTGAACTTTCAAGGGGCTTGACTTTGCTTTTATTTTTTACTCTTCTTTTCATAGATGATTGAATTTCCTAGTGTTGCTTTCAGATCAGATGTTATTTTGGGCACAACTCAAAGAAAGCCATCCATATACATTGAGAAGCAGTGGGTGGCAGAAAAGTTCAGCTCTGTTCCTGATTAAGCAAAGAGACACATCAGGGGGTTTAGAAGAAAGTGGGGGGGGGGGGTGACACCAAAGGCTTCAAGGTCATTGAAAAGTACAAGTACTTTACTACATGGGATGATGCTGGCTGATGCTTAAAGCTACCAGGTCTTAAAGAGGGACATGCAGTTTTTAAATAGCAGGGCTATTGATCACATTTGCTACCATCACAAACAATGTAATTAATTACTACACCTTGAAATTAAAATTTTTAACAATAGAAGCTGTATAGAATCACAGTGGGAAAGTATCATGATGTAATAAAGGAACTTTTGTGGTTTAAAACAGTAGCATAGCAATTCTCCAAACCTAGTTCATAACACATCCTTAAAACCTCTTCCTGACCTCCTCCTCCTCAGCCTCCCTCTCACCTGCCAGAAATAAAGCAGGAGGTATCTGTTGAACCTGAGATTCTGTGTAAAATAATTTACCTAATTATTTTACTTAATTTTCATAAAAACACTATGAAAGAAAATCAGGACTCAGACAGATAACTTGCCCAAGAACAGACAGCTGATAATCAGATCTGTCAGATTGCAAAGTTTACACTCAAAATCTTTCTGTTTGACCATGAAGAGAGAGAGGAGCATTTACTTTAAACTCAATGTTTGAAGATCTTATGAGGAGGTAAGTCCTGATACTTCTAGTGACTTACACTAAGGCACCTCGGGTCTTTATTTATCTCATTATTGGTTTCGAGGGGTATTACAGAATATAATTTTAATATGTTCCACAGGGACTAAATAACAAAACATGTTGGCATCTTTAACTTGCTGAAATAGAGCTGGAACTTTTTTTTCATCCTTTCCTCCTTTGAAAATCGAATTCGTGGGTAACCACCTGAGACAACACCACATATACCTCAGCATCACATCTCAGGGGGCTCCTCCCCTCCAAGCTCCTGACTTGGCTCTTAGATAAATAAAATATGTTTATGCTTAGAGAAAAAAATAATAACAGCAACAACAAAAGAAAAGAAAAACACAGCAGCCCACCCACGCATCTGTTTCATGGAGCTAAAATCAAATGAGGTGAACTATGAAAATTGGGCTTAATATATGCTATAATTTTTTTTGAATTATTTTTCACCTACTTTGCAAATTTCAATGAAAACATTTGAGATCTCACTAAAGTTATTTTAAAACAAAAAAGTTTTTAAGCCCAAAATATGTACCTACTTTGTTGTTATCCATACCCTGTCATAGCATCCAAAAAAACTTAGAGATAAGAAACTTACATCCCACTCTTTGACATTTCTTCATAGCAGAGTCATAGACTCAAGATTGAAGAAGCCATTTTGAGCCATTCTTAAGAAGAAATAATATAACGTCAAAATGCTATTGTCCCAGGACTAAGGGGGAAATCTGTGGTTACCTTTATCATTTTTACTGATCTCTTCTTTTCTAATTTTTAAGTGATAGTCTTGCTTGTATTTTCAAAGATTGTTTTGTTATATTAAGAAAACACATTAAAAGCATGTTAAGAAATACAGAACAAAAAATCTGGCATACTCTTATCTCAGAGATTGCTGGGGGGAAATATATTTGTTAAAAGGCGTCATTGGGTTCATATAGTTCTCCATACAGCTCCTTTGCCTTAAGAAATTTAAACTCAAGCATTAATAGAGTGTAATGGAGATGCCCCAGAGCAGAAGGTGGGCTACCTGAACTCTATGTCCCAGAATGTTCACCCAATGGTGGGATGATCATTTAACCTTGGGCAGATCATTTAACCTCTCTGGTTCTTAATGAGCTTGTTAGAAAAAGGAAAGATACACTGGATATACTATAAAGCCCTCTTACAGTCCTAACTGTGCTCAAAATCTAATACAACATACCATATTTAAACTGTAATGAATGCTGATGCTGGAGGTAATTAGGTATCTTTGGGGATTGCAAGATGGTAAATGGATGCCTGTTTCTCTCAAAGGATATTATTTCCCCATCTGCCAATTCCCTTGGGCCAGGATAATAATCATTATTCCTTTCCTGGGTTTGTTCTCTTTAGCTGCACATACAGTTTGGAAATGATGTCCACTCTGTCTCTTGTTGATAACAAGGCACACATTATTCTCTGTCCTCTTACAATTTTTTTTTTTTTTTTTTTTTTTTTTTTTTGCAGTTTTTGGCCAGCTCTGGGTTTGAATCCGCCACCTCCTGCATATGGGGCTGGCGCCCTACTCTTTTGAGGTACAGGCGCCACCCACCTCTTACAACTTCTATAGCCAAATAGCCATCACCTTTAATTTGCTGAAAAACACTACTGAGCCTCAAAAGAACTCAAAAGCAAAGTCGTTAGGTCAGATATCATAGATGCTATAATAGCAAATACCTGAAGAAGTCTTGCTAGAAAAGACTTCTTCAAAGAGAAGAGACTTGAGCCTTATTGTGGAAAAGAACTAGTCAGGAGAAAGCAAGAAAAGAGTTTCCATAGTGGAAGAAATAGCATGTACAAAGGTCCTGAGGTGAAAAAGAGATCTCCGTATTCCAGGAACTTAAAGTAGGTCAACTTTAATGCACACAATGGGTTTGAAAAGTTAGGGAGACTGGGTTCAGACAATCCGTGTAGCTGTGCGAAGCTGTGCTGCTAAGTGCAGCAGGAGCTCCTGCACAGGAGAATGGACAGATCCAAGTTGAAAGAAAAAGACACTGGCTACTGTACAGGAAGCAGATGTCCGAGGTGTGGGCTAGCAAGGACCACGGTGGGAAGGACTGTGGGAAGTGTCCAAAATAGCTCAGAGAAGAGCTGGCTGGTGGCCATGACAGTGGGGAAAGTGGATGGAGTGAGATACAGGTTAGAAGCAGTAACAACAGGACTTATTCATGGATTTGATGTAGGGGGAGGGTGGGATATGGTAGCTGAGAGATGCAATGATGACGCTTCAGATCTGGCTCAAGTACAAAAGGTGAGGAATTATAATGAGATGGGAATTACCAGGAGAAAAATAAGTTTGTGCTGTGAAAGAAGGACTACCTCTGTACAGATGATATTTAAACAACAAAAAATGGATGCTCTCACCCAGGGAGAGAATGTAGACAGGGGAGGGACCTGGATTGGGACCTGGAGGGACCAGGGGATTGTAACACGCACAACAGAGAGCAAAGGGCCCGAGGAGGGAAGAGGAAAACTAAGAGAGGGTGTTGCCCTGAAATCTAAGAGAATATTTTAAGAGGAAAACACAGGCTTACCACTGGTGGCCTTAACAAAAGCCATTTTAGTGGCATGCTAAGGAAGTGAGGGTCAGTGTGCTGATGAATCAATGGGAGGGGAAAACAAATGCAACACCCACACATAATTCCTTTTGTTTATTTTTAATTTAATTTTTGAATAGGAAATACATAAATATGACTCAAAAAGCAAAATAGTACAAAGAGTAGGCAGGAAGAAGTCTCCCTTCCACAGCATCCTCAGGCCCTGCTATTCCTCCTGACACATTCTGTGCATTTGCATGCAATATGCTTGTTTTTCTTTCTTTTTGATGCAAATGGTAGTGTACTATATACACAATTCTGTGCCTTGTTTTCTTCACTTATATCATTTTATGCCATCATATAGCTTCCTTTATCATTATAAAACCTGTGTAGTACTCCCCTGAATAAATCTAACAGTTTAGGGTCCAGTTTCAGTCTTCTACATGTGGCTAATCAGTTCTCCCAGCACCATTTATTAAATGGGGATTCTTTTACCCAGGGCATGCTTTTGTTAGGCTTTCAAAAGATCAAATAACGATATGTGGCTGGGTTTATCTCTAGATTCTCTATTCTGTCCCATCCATCTATGTCTCTATTTTTGTGCCAGTACCATGCTGTTTTGATCACTAAAGATTTATAGTATAACCTGAAGTCTGGTAGGCTGAAGTCTGGTAACACAACACAATGCCTCCAGATTTGTTTTTATTTCTAAAAATTGCATTGGTTATTCAGGATTATTTCTGGTTCCAAAATTGATTCTGACTGGATAAAAGATTTAAATTTAAGACATGAAACTGTAAAAATTCTAGAAGAGAGTGTGGGGGGAATGCTTGAAAATATTGGCCTGGGAAAATATTTTATGAGAAGACCCCCTTGGTAATTCCAGCAACCCCAAAAATAAATAACTGAGATTTGATCAAGCTAAAAAGCTTTAGCACAGTTAAGGGTACCATAGCCAAAGCAAACAGAAAGCCTTCAGAATAGGAGGAGATTTTTGCATATTATAAATCCAACAAAAGCCTGATAACTAGACTCTACAGAGAACTCAAATTAATCAACAGGAAAAGAGCAAACAACCCCATTTATAAGTGGGCAAGAAACTTGAACAGAAACTTCTCTGAAAAAAAAGGACAGATCAATGGTCAACAAACACATGAAAAAATGCTCATCTTTAATAATCAGAGAATTATAAATCAAAACCATGTTGAGATATTCTCTAACTCCAATAAGATTAGCCCACATCCCGGTGGATTAAAGATGGCAGCTGAGTAACAGCTTCCCTGTAACTGGGCTTGGCGAATCTGGGGAGATAAGACTCCAGACATCTCTGGCTGGTGGGACCTGCCTACAATCATCCCTTTGAGGATACAGAGAGCCAGCAAGGGACTTCTGGACCCCAGGAGGAAGACAAAAACAGTGGAAAACTGGCAAGTGGCTGCGTGTGTTTGATCAACCTAATCACGCCGGCAACCGTGAGTACAAGCAGCAGTGAGACTGCAAACCG
>CAUYPK010079522.1:0-15777 GCA_963574355.1 Loris lydekkerianus | reverse complement strand
TTAAATAGTTCAGTGGAATACAGTTCAGTTCAGCCGCCTACCTCTTCAGCTCAGCCGCGACTTGTGGACTGAGCTGAAGCACCGCCCCCTCAAGCAGAGGGCAGAAGACGACTGGAGACTACGTGCATTTGATTAGGTGCGCGAGCATGGAATCAAATAACCTGTATGACCCAAGTATAAGCCGAGTTCAGGTTTTTCGGCACAAAACTCGGCTTATACTAGAGTATATACAATATGTATCCTGTACCCATTGTTCACTTAAGTATTGTGCTACCTCTGTCAGTAAGAAAGCTAATATTTTTATCATGCATTCCTTAGATCCAAAACTCAGCACCTGTGAATATTTTCAGATGACTGCATAGTGCTTCACTCCCTCCATTAAACCCCAACTGCATCTCTTCTCAGCTGGAAGAACCCAGAATAGTTTTCTGTCCTTTCTCTTCTCATTTGCCTACACCTCAGTAACGAGGTTGTGTAAAAGCCTGGGGTGGGGGGTTAAAAATGCTCTTACAGATTAATAGTGTGATGCAAGGCAAGGACTGTGATAAGGGCCTAGCTAAAAATAAGGTACAGGCTCACCAAAAAATAGTGAGAGTAATTAGCCACCGTCCCCCTGTCTGCTACTCTGGACTCACACATTTGATGGCAATAAAGGTTCTTAACTTTCTCCTCATAGTTGGTGTTTGTAAAGATTTCTAACTTTCTCCATAGTTAGCATCCCCTCTTAGAATATGCAGCCTTAAAAAAAATGGAAACTTTACCTCTTTCATGTTTACATGGATGGCGCTGGAACATATTCTTAGCAAAGTATTTCAAGAATGGAAGAAAAAGTACCCAATGTACTCAGCCCTACTATGAAACCAAATTATAGTTTTCATATGAAATCTATAACCCAATTATAGTCTAAGAATATGGGGAAAGGGGATACGGAGGGGAGGGGAGAGGGGAGGATGGGTGGAGGGAGGATAACTGGTGGGACCACACCTTCAGTGCATCTTACAAGGGTACATGCAAAATTTACTAAATGTAGAATACAAACGTCTTAACATAATAACTAAGAAAATGCCATGAAGGCTATATTAATCTGTTTGCTGAAAATATTTCAAATTGTATATAAAACCAGAACATTGTACCCCACGATTGCATTAATGTACACAGCTATGATTTAATAAAAAAGGAAACATAAAACCACCTACACACTCATATGAGTGACAAAACATAACTATAGTCCACAAAGTAGAAGGGAAGAGAAGAGAGAGGGGAGGGGTGGGGAGATGTGGGAGGAGGGAGTGTATTTGGGGGGACCTCACCTAATGTGCATGATGCAATGGTAATTTCAAAGCTATTAAGAGCTGAGTATAATTGTGATGGGTTTGTTACTTAGTTCAATGTGAGAATTTCACCATTGTATATGGAAGCAGTATCCTGAATCCCATAAATGCATCAATGTACAAAGTTATGATTTAATAAAAAATAATTTAAAAAATATCTTCTAGGTCCTGCATTCCAGTGGATTGGCTGGCCCATCCAGATTGGCAGCCCAGAGCAGGAAACTGGCTCAACTGATCTTGTGACCCCACCCCACAACCCAAGAACCTGTTTTATAGTCCAGTGGACTGGCTGACCCACCCAGCCTGGGTCCTAGGGACTGAGGCTTCCACCCCAAACTCAGTAATTAATAGACCCTGATTGCCTAATTCTTTGCCCACCAAACTTTCTTTTAAAAAACCTTTCTCCTGAATTGTTGAGGAGGCAGCAACAACAATATGCTGATTAGACTTTTTCTCTGTCAAACATCAATTAATTAAATTAATTAAGTTTAAAAAAACTGATAACCTTATGAAATGGTGAATTCTCTCCCTAGAAATTTCTCTTATATACAATATTGACCTACAATTTTCTGGTTAAGAATACACCATTTTAAAAAATGATTCTTTTGCATTTTCTAGGACTTGACTTTGCAGGATAAAAAATAATATGTTGATGTTTCCAATTTCAATACCAAATTATGTTACTTATGGTTACAAACTTTTGGCAAATGTTAAGTTTCAATGAGCAAAAATTTCAAGTAACATTACATTGAATAGTAAAGGTGTTTCTGATACTTAATGAAAATCCCAGAGAAGTTTTAAGAGAAGGATTGATTTAGTTACTTATTTTTACCACTAGAATCCAGTTTATTCCTACCTCTCAGCAAGTTCCATATTAAAAGAATCTTTAGAATGGATGCCAGTAGATGCTAGTGTTATATAGTCCTTGCTCATGTATAACTTTCATTCCTCAAATTCCAGTAGGAATTCTGAGATTGTGACTAAGTGGACAAGTTTAGGCAACAGCCAGTCTGCCTGGTCACTATGGACCATGATTCTGAAAGATGAAATTTTGTCCTACATTCCATCCATGGGATTGGATAAGGTGTGAAATTATATACTCACAAACACAAATGGTCTAGAATAATAGTAATTTATGCTTTCAAGTTCACTACATCTGGTTTGAAATAAATATTTCCAAAACTAAACAGTAATTGAAAGCTTGAGAAGGAGAAAATAGTTGATCTGGATGAAAGAATATCAATGTTCACTCTCCCACCTGAGACCAGAGCTCTGAGCTAACAAATACAGGAGGGAAAGTTAAGTCAGAGTTTCAAGAAGTAACTATGGACCTGAGGAAGAAAAAGAAAATGCCTTCTTTCTCTCTTTTTGCCTGGAAAATTTCATTTTTCATGAGAAAAATTGAATAAAGAGGAAGAAAATTATCTTTACTGCAAGTTGAGTATTAAACATACTACATGAAAGACTCTGCTAAAACCATGTCCTGTCATTTTTATATACAGTGTTAAAGCACTGATTATAGTCCCTGAGCTGGCTGGTGTCACAGGGGGTTCTGCAAAATGGTCTCAAGTGTTTGTTCCACTCAGCCATTTGTTCATTTATCCAAGAGGGTAAGCTGAGGAAGGTAAAAAAACATCAGCAGGGACATGACAAATTGAAAAATTTATCACTACCTGTGATCAAAACATTATTTTGATATCTGGCAATTAATGAAACTACAGTGGCCTTTATTTTTCGAGGCAGCATAAGTGCTCTACCTCACTGACTTATTCACTTTTTCTCTGACCCTGTCCATGCTGAGGGTGAGCATATACAAACTGAACCTGGACTCCCATGCCCCACTTGCCTTGATTAATGGTATCACTCCAGGGAACTAGTATCAGGGGAGCAGGGAAGGAGTGGGACTGAGAAATATTATTTGTTTATTATCTGTTCATCCCATTAAATGAAAGCTATGTGAGGTCCAGGGTTCTGTTTGCTCACAATGCCTTCTGCCTGGGAGAGTAAATGATACTGACATGTTATATATGCATTCTCGTATACAAATAATATTATCACTATTTGTGTAATTTTACAATGTTTTGTTTGTTTTGGAATAAATGAAGAATTGCTGTATCTGAGTTTGGGAGCTAAAGCTGTTCCACCTACTTCCCCTGCAGGAGGATCTTAGTCAGCGAGAGACAGAGGGATCTAAGAAACATGAGAGGTTATTTGAGAGACTGGTGACCTAAAAGCAGTGACAAGCATGATTCTTAAGTCTGCGTGAGAAAGACTTTTCTGGGTAAGTGTTTATCTGGGGGAAATATCAGAGGTCTGCTCTGGATGTAGAAGTGACTGTGAAATGTGCAGGAGGAACCTCAACATGTAAATAAATTTAAAAGAGAGTCTGAGAATAGACAGAAATTTGAACAGTCCTTATTCTATGTAGTGACAGAAATGTATTTTGTGTACTGGCACCATATTTATGTTTCCATTAAGGCGTGAAATTATATACTCACAAACACAAATGGTCTAGAATAATAGTAATTTACGCTTTCAAGTTCACTACAGCTGGTTTGAAAGACTGCAATTGATATAAAAATACTTTCCAAATGTGTACAATGTGGGGGGTGATCAACATACCCCAGAGGTAAAGGGCTCAAACAGAACTTAAACTTTATTTTATAAATGAAAACAATGTAACTTCAACATTTGTAACCTCATATTAATCTGAAATACAAAAAGATCTGATGTTTTCTATCATAAAATAAAGAGGTATAAGGAAAAACAAACATGTTCCATTTGGAAATTTTCCTGAAGTTGATTTTTGGTTCTTACAATCACCTGTGTGGAATGAGGACACTTTTGTCCCCATCTTTTTGTCTTCACAACTCACTACACAGCCACTTTTGCTCTCATACTCTCTGGCACTTTGTGTAGGCTCCTTGGGAGTGAGGCTGGTGGCCCAGAGTTCTACTAATGGGGCTCTCTGGAGAGGAGGCCTGTGTGCATCAGACAGGTGAGCGGCAGCAATATGGATCCACCCATCTAATTCTCATTTTCCTGGTGTTTTGAGTCTCAGATGAGAGGTTTAGAAGAATAATACCACTAAAAAGGGAAAAACAATATAATAGGCATAATTTTTAAGGAGTTTCATCTAACATAGCCAATTTATGGCAAATAACCTACATTCTTACGTACATATTTTAATGATTTAATGACACAACATTTTAATGATTTAATGACACAGCATTTAGTCACTGTCCATTCATAATTGCAGGTGTAAGGGAAGAACACAAGTTCACCACCCCTGGCCTGTGAATGTTTAACAGAATACACTCAGCTCTCTTTTGAGCTGAAAAATAGAGATCAAAATAAAACAGTGAGAGAGCTACAAAATAAAAGGTATTCTTAAGTAGATCCTTTCGTGAAAATGGTCGCAAATCTTAAGACCATTTTGAACCATTTTAAGCTTGCTTGATTGCCTTAGTTAATTTTAAGAATAAAGTGCCAGCCTGATGGGAAGTACTTGTGTATGCTGAGCCTGTGTTGTTTGTAAATATAAAGTTGCAGAGAAAGAAATTTAAGGATCCACAAAAAGGCAAGGAGTGCAGATTTCACTCTCTAAAAAACTCCTGCAGCCCCCTGCAGTGAGTGCCCAGAGGATTGCTATCTTGACTATATCTGTAGGCTCAGATACACTCATCTAACTCCCAAAGTTGGTTTGGTCTAGGTCATTTCTTTGGTCTCTTGGCACCATCCCAGTTTGGAGAGTGGTTTGTCTACACCATTTCAGGATTTCCCAGAAACAAGGTGCCTCTTTCAACACTGTGATGACACAGTCTCCAGGCTTCCTGGCTCTTAGGAGTGAGGTTCATCATTGGCTGCAAGCCAGGCCAGAGGTTTCTATCAAACTCCATTAAAGAGAACTACTTAGCCTGGCCACCCCAGAGACAGGACAGGATCTGAAGCTACTCATCTCTTGACCTGGGACCTGGGCTCTTCTACCAATTTTTAGTGATAAATCTGAAACAGGCCTCCAGGCTGAAGATGGGGCAGTTTACTACTGTCAGCAGTAGCATAGACACACTCCCACAGTGCATCAGACTCATACACAAAACCCCTGCCCAGGCCTGGGTCAATTAATCTTTGAGGCAGCCGCCACCTCCTTCCTGCTCAGCCTGTTTCCCCCTTATCTGTGTGAGAGGATGGATGGTGTGCTGGCTCAGTCATGGAATTCCAGGGTCCTGCCCAAGGGACAAGGTCCTTTAAGACCTGTGCAACTGGTGGCTACTGAAGAAAAGTAAAGTCAGAAGCGACGAGAGATAAAGAGACAGGACACATGTAATAGAGTTCTCAAAGGTGGGAAACATGGGGCCATTGATAGTTTATGGGGTTCAGCAAAATAGTCCCAAGGGCTTGTTCCACTCAGCTGTTAGCCCAGAAGGTAAGCTGAGAAGGGTAACAAAACATCATCAGTTTCTCTGAGTAAGCATGTCAGCCCTTATTCTAACCTATAATCATTAACTTTAAGTGTCTGAGCAGCCTTGAGAAATCCAAAACCTGAGCCTTGTGTGGGGGAAGCCTCCTATTTGTGGTCACACACACAGATTCCTTGGAGGAAGTTAATCTTCACTAGTTCACAGATGCCACTGTGTCAGTTCTCCTCTGAAGCATCAGTGGAAGAGAAGAATTTTCTTCTGGTCACCACTCAGAGGTGTCTTCCTCTGTGATAATGGGGTACAAACCCTCCTGCCCATATTACAGGGTTAGAGCTGTTCCCTTGATCTCTGCCCTGGCCATAATGCAAATGCTTTGGCTGTTGACTGGGCAGGAAATGTTAATGTTTCTTGCCAGGCCTTGCACGCAGCTTCCTCTGCAGCCATTATTTCTTCAGAGTGTTCACAGACCCAGCAGGGGTGTTTATAAGCTGTATCCCCTACAGGCCAGGTTCTAGGAAAAGCAGAAACTGCTCAGGTAAGGAATTTAGTGGCTGGTTTAAAAGTAAACTGGTTAACCTGTTTTTATTCCACCTTGCTCAGCTTATTTCTCTGTTTTTCCCTTTTTCTGGGGGTGTTTTTACTTGCCAAGATTCAGGTCTTTGGTCCCCATTCTGCCTACAATAGAGGAATGTGCAAGTCTCAAGGGGAGCTCAACTCTCTCATATTAGGGGCTTCCCCAGGGTCAGTCCTCAGTATTTAGCATCAAGCCCATCTCCATCAGACCTTAGTCTGCTTCTCTAACCCATCCACTCCCCAGCCAGGCTGCTGTGCTCAGTCTCCTGGTCTGACTTTCTGCATTTCCACTTCATGGTATTTTTTTCTAACTGGACTCTTTTCTAACATCCATTCTCATCTTCCACTTCCTCCCTGTGGGTGTTCTTGATAAGTAGAGCCCATTGTAGTCCTTGTTTCTTCATCAGCCAGCCCTGTCAATGCTGTGAACCTGGGTACCCATCTCTATGACTTTGGTCCATCAGTCATGGACCAAACATTTTAAAACCCCTGGGCAGGCAACTTCCAGTCTGAAAATGGAGGCCTAGAAGTAAGCTGGCTTCACTTCCAACAGCTCCATAGAAAACCAAAAACAAATATACAGCACCAAGGTTATCCCTGTGATATCCCAGAACTCAAATATGTGTATGAGATAGTTCCCAGGGCTACAGAGAAGTGAAAGACTCCTAACAGACCTTAAGAGACTCAGACTTCATACGTCTCCCCCTAGTCACCTGGAACCAAGTAGAAGGCAAAAACAGCCACACGATTTAGCAGTCCCCACACTGGGTATATATTCAAAGGAAATACAGTCAGTGTGTCAGATGTTTCAGAACTCTTTGTTTTGTAGCACTACAGAAAATTCACAATAGCCAGTACATAAAATAGCCCAATCATCCACCAACAGGTGAATGGATAAAGACAACTGGATTCAAAATGGAATGCTATTCAGTCATTAAAAACAAAAGAAATGTGTTGGATAAACCTGGAGGACATTATGGAAAGTGAAATAATCCAGGTGGAGAGAGACAAATGCTACATGATCTTACCCATATGTGGTTGAAAATTTGATCTCATAGAAATAGATAGTAGAATGGTGGTTACCAGAAGATGGGTGGCCACAGGGGAGGGAGGGGATGGGTTGAGGAGATGTCAAAGGGTACATAATACAGTTAGATGATAAAAGTAAGTTTAAGACATATGTTATATACCCTGGTGGCTATAATAAATTATGACATATTGTATTCCTGAAAAATACTAGCAGTGTATGTCAAGTGCTCCCACCACAAAAATAATAACATATATTTTCATTAGCTAGATTTAGTCATTTCACAATGTATATACACTTCAAAACATCATACTGTACATGATAAATAGGTATATTTATTTCTGTCAAATTAAAATTTATGAATTAGAAACAATTTAAATAGCAGCAAAATTTGACATTCTTTCTAGCTCTAATTATCATAATCAGTACTTTCCTGATGTTTTCATGATTCAGGAAACAGCATTTGTAGTATACAATTAGCATAACACTAACAGGGAAATTTCTAAATCCAAATGCTTATATTACTAATGAAGAAAAGTTAAAATTAGTCATTATCTGGGGCTCCTCTTAGTACTTCTACTGCCTTCTTTGTCTAATGGTCATTAAGTACTAAGCAGAGTATTCATTAAAGGCTGTAGAGTCAGACATAATTTCAGGCTGGACTTGAAATCTCATTAGGAGCCATAGCTATATGATAGTGCCTGAAGCATCTCCAGGCAGTGGCTGTGAAGCATTAGTCTGCATGGAAGCTGCAGTGGGCTGGGAACAGTGGGATCAAAACATGGAGATGAAACTGGTGTTATTGTTAATTTCCCACCAGACCCAAGCAAATTGCGTTAAAACTATGAATACTCAATTAAATATCTTGATCATGGCTTAGTCCTTATTGATTCCAGGGGGATGGTACACAGATCTGTACCTCTTTGAAGAATCTAAATTCCAGAATTTAAGGTATTTTCCTCCATCTCTACACATTCCTTCAGAATGAGATTCGGGTGAAATTTGACAAGTGGGGCAAGGGGTTAATCCCCAAAGTCATTGGGCAATGGTATATGCCAAGGATATAAAAGGAAATCCTTTAACCTAGGGATTATGTAGTTGAATTATATCAAAGAAGGAAGAGGTTCTAACAAATAAGAAAAGAGACAACCTAGTGGGCATTTTAACAAGGACAAACAAAATGACATGGATGAAAGGATGATTCTGGGTGTGTAAGCAGAGACTGACCATTAAGGGTCTGTGCCCAGTTGAAGAGCTGCCCTCAGGTCTGCACTTCCCCTGCCATGGGAGTGAGGACTGAGGAGGAGCTGGGTGAGCTCAGTGGGTCAGGAAAGAGCTGCAGTGGCTGTGTGGAGTGTGATGCTTGGACAAAGGCCATTTACTTTGATGCTGTAATATGGAGTCTGTCTGGATCCGTGCTAGTCTTTGGTTCTGTTTTTCTTTCAAGTGGAAATAATGAGTGTGGCAAAAGACAAGGACTCAGCCACATGGATTTACCTCAGCTTTGAAGTAAAATCAGTGGCTCAGCTGAACAAGGTGAGGAGGCCATTATAGCCTCTGGCATATCCAGTGTGTCAGGCACAGCATGGGGTCAGATACCTGCACCACCCTCTTAAACTTCCCAGCATCCAGAACCAAAAGCCAAATAATCTTCTATTGTTTATAAATTACCCAGTCTCTGGTATTCTGTTACAGAAATAGGAAATTGAGCAGGACACTGCCATAAATCCAGGCCTTAAAAGATTGTAGTTTGGATATTAATTCCTTGTATTAAAATAATCCTTCTTGGAGTATCTACAGTGCCTTCTCATTTGGGATATAAACCTTGATTAATGCCATGACCTAGAGCATCTGTTGTTGTAATAATCTCATTCCTTAATTAAATCAAGACATGTATTCTCACGTCTGTGCTACAGGGGCTGAAGAAGAGGAAAGAAAGTTTTCAGAGGAGTTGCCTAACCCCTAAGTTACCAAACCTTCCAATGACTTTCAGAGCATGGCTCCCTCTGAGAAATGCCCTCAGCAGATGGAGGCACCAGCAGTTGCAGCTGGGGCAGCCCAGCCTCACACACCTGCTTCCCTGGGGTGGTTTACCTTATGACTTGTAACACTGTGGGGGGCCAATTGTGATACTGCTAACAGTAATAAGTTGTAACATCTTCAGCCTGCAGGCTGCTGATGGTGAGAGTGAAATCTGTCCCAGACCCATTGCCACTGAACCTTGACCCCATATTGCAAAGTGGATGCCAAATAGATCAGTAGCTTGGGGGATGTCTCTGGTTTCTGCTGATACCAGGCTAAATAATTGCTAATGCCCCGAGTGGCTCCACAAGTGATGGTGACCGTGTCTCCAAGACACAGACAGAGATGGAGACAGGCAGGATGTAGTCTGTGTCATCTGGATGTCACATCTGGCACCTGAGATTGGAAACATAGAAACAAATATTGTCACAATTAACCATGTTATAAGATGACTTCCCCAAGGACCCGGGCAGGATTGTCCACATGGGCTGAGTGAATCTCTGGTGTTTTCCCTCCTTAGCTGGGAGCCAGAGCAGCAGGAGCCCCAGGAGCTGAACGGGGGTCCTCATGTTCATGCGGTGTCCTGTCAGGAACTGAGGCCTGCACCGGGTGTGACCAGCCTATTAAGTGTCTAGGGCAGGGGCCTGTGCCCTGCAAACATGCAAATCAGCAGGGGGTGGGCAGGCTGGGCACAGCTGCAGGGCTGGCTCCTCTCAGTGACTCAGTACAGGCCCAATGACGCCTGGTGTGCCAGGACAAATCAGGAGAACACATACTTACTTGTAGAGAATGTCTTTCTCCCTGGGGCACATTTTGTTACAAAGGAAATTTTGGGCATGTGTTGCTAAAACCTGAAGTGAGAGTGCCGATGAGATGGACTAATGTCTTTCATAGCTATGTTGGAATACACGGATGAGAAGCTTGACTGTGAGGAACGTGTAATACATTGGGCTGGAGCTGTTAGCTGTTCAACATGCTGTCAAATGCTTCCCAGTCTAGGGGAGGATACTTTGTAAAATACTACAGTTCTGTAAATATTAAATTATGTTTTAAAATAAATTGTTATGTGTATCACTAATTTGTTTCTTTTTTTTTATTTTCACATATACATGTGTTCATTAGGTTTCCACTTTTTGCCTTCATAAAATTAAAAAGGCTTAAAATTTAACAATAACAATGTTTAAGATAGGGACCAGAAAAAAATTCACAAAGAACAAACAAAGACAAATACATTCAGAAAAGAAATCCAATTGCTGCAACAAAGTATTAAGCAATAATAATAATAATAGTAATGCAAAGAAAGAAACATTCACATTGTCAAACAAGAGTATGTCTATTATAGAATGCTTTGACTCTGAGGTTCAGTATGGAGTCATCAATTAACTACTTCTTATTATTTTTTTTCTCAAAGTATCAAAGAATACACAACTAATATTTATAAATACAGATAAAAGATAATTTCAAAAAATAGATCATGCCCAATCTTATAGACATCAGAAAAAGAAGAAATACTTCAAAATCATTCTACTTAATCTGGATACACCTGATAATAAAATTAGAAAAAATATATTATTATAAAGGGTAAATTACAAGCATAATTCACTTATAAATGAGGATGCAGTGTGCTGTATCCTAAACAACATATTAACAAGTTGAAGTAAAAATTAATGTTTAAGTAACGTACTTTAGTCAAAATTGAATCCAATTTATGTGAGCACTTTAGTTATTGATATCTTTAGTGTGGTGGTTTTCTTCTCAGTAGCTAGTTGGCCATAAGGTGTAACAATGGTGAGCTATGTGTATGGGCAACTCCCTGTCTCTCTCTGATGAGAAAGGATGGAGGTCTTTGAAATCCTTTCTGTTTCCCCAGCCACGCACAGCCTTCTGTGCAATGACATTGTACTGTCATGCCCAATTTAATGTCTGAGATAATAGGTGGTGCTTGTTGGTGAGAAATCAACTTCACCCTATATGATTAAGTACAAGCTGTAAAGGGTTGTGCAAGCTGACTTCCCTGCCAGTAGGTGGTGCTTGCCAGAATGAACCAACTGCAATGTTGTTTTGGGGGACCTGTGCCTGGCCCTAGTCCCATAGGAGGAGGGTTCCAAGAACTTCCAGATGAGTCCTTATGTTCCACCACTGCAGAGACAGGTGGAGGAGTTAGGCTCCATGGAATAGGACCTGATGTTTTAAGCATCATACTGAATTATAGTACCAACTCTCAGTGCATATACCTTTCTCTGTCTTCTGTCTCTTTCTCTCTCTCTGTTCCCCATAGACACCGACCCATGGTCACAAATTACCTTAATCACCTTAGTGTACTCAGTGACTACTACACGTAGGTCCCCTGACAAGTACATCGAGGTCCCCTGACAACTATGTCTAGGTTCTGTTCAACATCCTCTTTATCTTCATTACATGGTCTTTTCTGAATGACTATTTTCCGAGCAAACAACCAAATGAGACCACTCATCCCCATGTAAAATTAGAGTAGTAATGACCTTTGAAAGTCCACCTATCTCCTACTGGGTTGACTAGACATGTGTGATATGACCTATGGAGAATTTGAACAGAAGGTTTATGAACCCTTGAGTCACTAAAGCACTAGAGTCCTATTTGATGCAGCTTTTTCCTGTGAGCTTTCAGTGGCATCAGGGCAAAATATTGACCTCCGGAGTTCCTTCAATTCTTTAATTATTACTGAGAAATACATCAGAGCATATACCTGGGTTCATATCTCAACCCAATCCCACTAGCATCAACACCCCAATCTCTGTGTCCTCAGCTTCTCAGTAGTCGTACAAGGCCCAGGCACAGAGCCCTCACCCCCCTCACCCCTGTTCCTATGTGGCCCATGTACTTAGAAGCAGCGCCTTACAGCTGCACCAGCAGGGGCTCCTGGTAGAGGGTGTCCTGATCCGGGAGTCCTCATACACAGCCTCCATACAGACACTGAGGAGTGCTGGGCGCCGACCCTCACAGACACCTGCCCTGGGCCTTACACGATGGGAGCTCCTGACAGCGCTCTGCCTGGTAAGCTGCTTCTGCAGAAAGGGGCTCTGCAGCTTGGGCTGGGGGCTGCAGATGGAGGTGGTGGACATGGCTCCTTCTGCTTGGAAATCTCCCTCACATGTGTGGCCTGCTGACTGGCAGTCTCCTTCTCTCTGTCCTTGAAAGGATTTCTTGCTGCTGCTCACAGGTCCTCAGAGGGCTGCCCAGCCCCTGACAGTGCTGCTCCTGGCCCTTGGATTCCTGGTCTTCCTGCTCCAGCTACCATGGTGCCTCCCCTGCCAGCCTCTTCTCCTCCAGCCCATGGTGTTTCTCCACCTCCTCAGCCATGGCCCAGCCAGAATTTCACTGGTCTTTGAAACTTATAAGCTGTTTGCAATACCTGTATTACAAGAATTTGTCAAACTCCACTGCCTTTCCTGAAGTATTTTGAAAAGGGAGAGGAGGAAGGGAGAACGGGCGTGGAAAACAATCTCACTTGTCTGCTCCATTAGAGCTCTCTCAGCAGAGCTGAGATATTTAAATGAGATACTTGAAGTTAAAAGTGCTGTCACAGGATAGATGTTTGCCTTTGTATCTTCCATACAAATCTTCAGATGAGGCTTTTTAGGGTCCACGTGGAGAAATTTCACTGGCCAGGAGTGTCTACTTTGGGTTCAACATTGACACAACCCACTAGGTAAGTGTTATAAGACTTCCAACAATTCATAAATGTAACATATCCACATTATAACTAAATAATGACACAAGCTATGACTTAGAATGTTTAGCCTGACTTTACATTTCTGCTTTATCACTTCCTAACTGCACAGCTTTGGATAAGTTATTTACACATTTTGCAATTCATTTCCTTCCCTATAAAATAAGAAAAAGTACTGCTAACATTTGCATCATAGAATTATTTTGAGGATTAAATGAGGTAATTTGCAAAATAAGTAAGCACTTATATACAGTGGGTCCAAATAAAATGAGAGAAACCAGGTGGCACACATTTTCAGAAAGGAAAAAAAACTATTCGAAGTGTAACACTCAATAATATTAATAAGAAAAGATGAATTTAAGTAATGTTTGACTACCTCTTACAATTGCAGAAGTCAAACATGATTTGAGTATTACAATTTTAATCCACTTTTTTCCTTTCTGAAAATGTGTATACATTTTTGGCACCTTCTGTATATAAAATTTTTCATATGCAAACATGTAATTTAGATATAAACTACATTGATAAATCTGTATACACTATGTATCCAAATTATAAATATAGTAGGATTTGTATACATAAATAGATATAACTTTCCTATCTATTATAACATATGATTTTAAATATAAATTGAGCATAAATATTTAGAGCCAGCAATGGCCCCACTCATAACTCTTCCCCACTGCACAGCCTGAGGGTCAGGAAGCTCATAACTCTTCCCCACTGCACAGCCTGAGGGTCAGGATTTACCCCTTGCCCCTGCTGGCTGAGCAGGGCCCTCCCTTTGCTGAGAATGCTGAGTGCCATGAGGAGACCTGAGCATCACAGAGCAGCAGGTACTGGGGGACAGGCAGTGCATCTAGGCCTGTATAGAGAGATGTTTTGTTCCCAGAGCTTGATGTGAGCAGGTCCTCCTCAGGTGGCTTCATCAGACAGATCAGCACACGTGGCTCAGTGGCTGCACAGTCACAGGAAGACTCTCCAGAACTCATTGGCAGCCTCACTTCTGATGGGGCCATGTGGGGTCTCTCTGCCTAGCTGTCATGGTTTATGTGGCTGCTGGGACTCTGTGACAATGGTTCTCATCTTCTTCATGCATAAACTTCTGAGTATTTGCCATTTTACTTTTTACTCACCATTAACTACAATTTACCTTTTAATGGCCCTTCCATTGGGATTGAGGGAGTGGAGTCAGAACTATAGGCTCAGCAATGGGCTGAGATGTGATAGAAACCAGGTGGCAGCTATGAAGATGAGAAACCCTGCAGGAGGTGAGGATGAGTTGGCCTTGGGAGTTCAGCACAGGAGGTGGGACAGACACCCCGTCACTTCTTTGCAGTGACCATAGAGGAGGTGGCAGGGGTAAGACATATTTTCAGATATATCACCAACCTGCTCCCCTGAAAAGGGACCAGACCCTCATCAGCCACATCTGGGGGAGGTTTGTGCCAAGAGGTGATAGGAAAAGGGAGAAGGTGTCCCCTGATGGCAGCTCAGCTGCTGATAGCTAGAGTGGCCTCTGTCTAGGCTGACACCCCTGACTGAGGCAGGCATCATGTCCTGGACACATATGAGTCAACAGCAACTTAGAGCTGGGCCTGAGTTCTGCTAGTACCAGGCTAGGACCTATTATCATGCTGGCCTGGCCTGCAGGGGACAGTGACCCTCTCTCTTGTGACACAGAGGGGTGGGCTGGGGATTGAGATTCTCACAGGTTCCCATTGGCATCAAAGAGGGGAACAAACATGAACATCCTGAAATATTAATTCAAGCACATAGCTCATTTGGTTTGATGCAGTTCAGATCAATAAGCAAAACAGGCCAACACCTCCACCTTCAAGGAACGTTCATGTTTAATGCAGACAAACTAGGATGAGCCTGAGTCACCGGAGTCATAACAGCAGGAGGAAGAGGAGTGAGCTGAGTCCCCAGGTCCACAGGGGGCCTCTGAGGCTGCTCCTCTCAGGGAGGGTCAGGATGGTGGATTAGTCTTCTTACTCTGCCTCTTCAAAGTACACCAGACCTGGGGTGGGGGCAAAACCACAGAAATTGATATCTAACAATTTGGGGAGCATGGAGACTCGAGTGTTAAGGTCCAGTAGAGTTTGCTTTGTGATGAGGACCCTGCTCCTGGTTTGCAGGTACCACGCCCTCATCACCACATTGGCACATGGCCTTGCCTCAGTGCATGAATAGAGGGTGGGTGAGGTCTACCATGTCTCCTTTTATAAGGACACTAATTCTACTGAACCAGGGCCCACTTTTATGGGCTCATTTTACTCTAATAACCTTACAGGCTCTACCTTCAAATACAGCCATAGTGGGGGTTAAAGCTTCATAATAAGAATCTGTGAAACAACCAAGTCCATAGCAGATGGGCTTTGGCCAGGTTGAGCTCTCAGTCTCAGAGCAGAGGACACAGACTGGGTTTGCACACATCTCAGCACAGCAGCAGCTCCTTCCAGGTGCCTCAGGTCACGCATGAGACCCCATTCCACTTTAGGACTCTGCATTGGTAATAGGACACTATCACTATTACTTTGCTGGTATTTCTTTTTTTTTTTTATTAAATCATAGCTGTGTACATTAATGCGATCATGGGGCACCATACACTGGTTTTATAGACCGTTTGACACATTTTCATCACACTGGTTAACATAGCCTTCCTGGCATTTTCTTAGTTATTGTGTTAAG